>JANTFA010198188.1:0-17585 GCA_026413405.1 Phytosciara flavipes
CCCACAAATTTTGCCATCAAATTTCTTACATGATTTTCTCCAGTGCGAAGCAGCGGTGCTGGAATATAAAGTGTCTGCTGAGGACCGACTTTCCAATATCGTCCAATATTAAAGCCATTCACAAATACGACGCCCTTATGCCAATTTCTCATATTGATGAAGGTATCGGCAGGATTGCCAGAAATTGTCAAGGTGGACTGGACCAAGCATGGCGCCTTCAAACTACCCATGTCGACAACGTCTCTCCAACCTTGTAGTCTATGGAAGAGCCATTTGAATTGATCTTCACATTGCATCGATATCATTTCCATCTTACCCGCGTACCCAGTTCCCAGTCAACTCTAATGCAATGTGTTCAATGTCTGTTATCTCCTCACCATTCAGTTCAATCTTAGATCCTTTCGCTGCTGACAACCCTTTCTGGTGGTGAATGTCATCCTCTCGGAACCAATTGGATCGAGCTACTATCTCGATCATAAGATCAAGAGTATGCTCGCCACTAGAACTAACATCCAAAGCAATCTCTCGGTCGTTGTTCCACCAGTAAAGAGGCTTGGCGCCTGTAAATCCAGTATCGATCAGATTATCATCAACTAACAGTTGGGCGACATCTTGTGGTTTTGATCCCTGAAATTAGTAACGGGATGTTGATCTCAAAAGTTTCAAATTCCTTTGGCTGTTGTGACTACTTTGTAAATGTCTCCGTTGCTGACATTGGCGACTTTCCTGTAAATGATGTATCCAAAGTTTTGACCGCTATTGTTGTTTATGGGCAATTCTTCCATGGATACCGCATTCGTAAGTTGAACTCTACTGCTAGCTGGCACCCTTTGAATGATGTCATTGTACGTCAAATACTTCTGGAGAGCGAGAGTAGGGTAAGCGAATTTGATGCTCTCTGAAGGCCGGCTTGGTCGACGTAGTTTTGGGTTTTCATATTTTTCTATTAACTTCGCGGCTAAGTTGTACTTCTTTGTGTAATCACCAGCCTCGTTAAGCGTTGCGTCATAATCTTATAATAAAAGAATTGATTGTTTCGAACCAGTTTCTGTTCGTAAAAGTAATTACCGTAGCTTGTGATATCAGCTTGTGCTACAGGATATTCTCCATTCCAGTCAGTACCACCACCAGCTGTGAAACCATAGTTAACACCACCGTGGAAAACGTAGAAATTTACGGAGCCATTGTACTTGTCGAATAAGATCTCCAGATTTTCGTAAAATTCTACAGGGAAAAGTTGGAATGAATTCAAGAAGATTGTGACACAAACCAGCGTACGCTTAGAAGGGTTTGTTCCCTGCTCTTGCTCTAACCAAGTGGTAAACCATCCCGTCCAGTACTCCATTGCCATGACCGGCTTGTCCGGCTGCACGCTCAACAAATCAGTCAAAATTGATTCCGGATTTTCCTTAAAATTGGCTGTCTGTAATAATCCTGGCAACGTACCTCCACCACCGCCAGGTCCAAAATAATTGTCAGATGTGAAATACAAACAGTTCAGACCATTGTCGATAAAGGTTTGTCGTATGAACTCCAAATACGCTGGACTTTTCGGAAGGAATGAATTGTACTCATTCTCAATCTGAAAACAATAATTCGTCAGAGTGAGGCGTCTTTGTAGCCATTCTATTTGATTATTCGTACTTGGGCAGCTATGATCGCACCTCCTCGTGTGAATTGCAGATCAACGACTTGCCTGAGAAGTGCATCGAGATATAATTTCACTCTCTGCAGGAATGGTTCGTAATTTGTGCGAACTTTCATGTTCGGATCCCTTGAAAGCCAACTCGGAAAACCTGAGATATTACATCATTACCATGACTTCCATTGTGTGAACAAAACATCAATCGCAAATCGCTTACCTCCATATTCCCATTCAGCGCAGATGTATGGTCCAGGCCGTAAAATTACCAACAGATCTTCCTCTTGTGCAATTTGGACAAATCGTCGAATATTCATAAAATTTGAGAAATCATTTCCTCTCGCTCCGAAATCAAACTCTCCCATCCGTGGCTCGTGTAGGTTCCATGAAACGTATGTTTCAACGGTATTTGCGCCCATAGCTCGCAACTTTCTCAATCGGTCTCTCCATTGTTCGGGATGAACACGGAAATAATGGATAGCACCGCTGACTATTCGAATAGGTTTGCCATTGAGGGTGAATTGACTGTGTTCGGCAATCAGTCCGGATGGGGCTGGTGTATCGGCAAAGTATTCGTAGACCGTTTTCTCTTGCGATGAAACGCAAAGGAACAACGAAATCTATACCGCGTGAGTTTATCATGAGCATCGAAAAGTCTAAAATTTATTGCACGAATTTACCAAAAAGATCCACTTGCTTAAAGTTGCTGTTGAGTGCATTTTGAATGCCAGTGGAGGACTGAATCACTATTTGTGGTCATGTTGTTCTGAATTACCGCATCGAATAATTATCTTAATTGTTATTAAAATGCTGATTCGATAAGCTGAAAGTGGTCCCAGATCGCAACGGACGATTAGATACGAAGAATATGCCAAACGTAATTTCCTATTGTTAGGTAAGATGTACTCGTCCAATTAACAAGCACAACAACTTATAACGTCGTCGTCAGTATATTTTTCTGTCGTGAAATTCTACACTACAAATGCGTTCGCGCAACGCATTATTAACGGCCATTTGTGGAGATGGAGAGTTGTAATGCAGCGGCATAACGCCTCCCAAAAAAAACCCTAATTTATACGGATGATTGTCACTGCGTCTGAGTAGATCAATTATTTTGAGTCTGTTCTGGGGCCTGTTTCTTTATAGAGCGTTGGTGAAAAGCGTTGCGTTAGCCTCTGGGTGAAAATAGGTAGTTCCAACTCGAGCAATTTACGGTCTGAATAGTACAAGATGTAGAGCCGCGCTAATCGTAAGTCTGGAATCAGCACAATTAACAGCAAGCAGCAAATTTTGTATTATCAGAACAAAAGACCAGAAGGAGTATGGGAAGTGAAGATATTGACAAAGCGGCGAGATGTACCGGAACGAATTAAAAACAGAAATCGGATGCTTCGTAGTTTAAAGTAAGTTTGGGTTTATTTTCAACTTAGTTTTGTTTGTGGTACACATTTGCATTATCACTGCGCTTTTGATTGCGACTCGCATTTCGCACGGTTTCAGTATAGCCAGTTTAAATCAATGCTCCATTGTCATGTCATCATCGGGCTCCTTATTTGATTCATTCGATTCCAATGCCTCCTCATCTGAATCCTCATTCGATTCCAATGCATCCTCATCTGAATCCTCATCAGATTCTAGTTCCTCCGAATCTAAATCACCTGCATCCGATTCTGAATCGGAAATAATTGAACCCAGATTCTCATTTATCTCGTTATCAAGTTTCAGCCAATAGCCGTTCGCTTCGAGTAAATTGACCGGCACATGAACGCGCCGCTGTTCACCATTGACGATTAAGCAAAACTTGAGCGGTTTCTCTCTGCTTTTGACAATATCCAGAATTGCTTTATATTCGACGATGCCAATTTGTACGTTCGATCTTTCGGATCCTATCGTCATCTTGCTCAAATTTTGTGCGTGTGGTAGCATTTTAATGATTTCTTTCACATCGATGCCCATAATGTCGATATGTAGCTCGTCCAGCTCTGGTAATTTTTTGACCAAATCGACTAGTGACACTTTTTCCATCTTGACACGTCTGATTGTGAAGCTCTTCAACGATCTCAGTTGAGCAAGTCTTTCAATCACGTCCACGTTAACAGTCCCAAAATGGATGTTCAGCTCTGCAATGGGTGTGTCTTCTTTAATGAATTCGTCGATGAGATGTTTCACGGAAACGGATGTACAATTTAGCGAAAGACTTGACAAAAATTCACATTTTGCTAAACGTAGGACATTCCTCCGCGTCTTAGGGTCCTTTGGATTTGTACCAGCAAAGCAAAACTGTCGCAATCTCGTCATGCGTCGTGCTACAATTTTGAAAATGTTCGACGACAAATTTGACTGATGAATGACCAACGATTGTAGATGTCGATTGAGTTTAATGAATTCCTCCATATCTGATCCAGATATCGATACATCAACGAGAACCAAACATTGCAAATTCCAAAACGAGTGCATCATCCAATTCGTAGGGTCGAAATGCGACGGACAATACACTTGGATCGTTGGTATATGACAGATCGTCAAAAATCTTCCAAATTCTTGATCGAGCCAACATGAATTCAGTTCCAGTTTTGGTAATTTGCCAAGCATATCCAACAAAGGAAAGATCCATCGCACCGGGCCTTTGATGCGCATTCGAATGAGTGTCAGCTCTTCAAAGGTGATTGAAGTGCAATATTTGGTAGCGTAGAACAGCATTGTCTCGTCATCAATCAAACTGTAACAACCTTCGATAGTCAGTTGTCGAATGAAAAAACCAAAGTTACGGAAAAATTGTTCTGCCAAAGCCATATCTACGTTGTATGGTTGAAGTATTGCATCCGTGCTGATGCACGTGTGATGCAGTTTAAAAACGGTTTGAGCATTTTGCTGGAATCGTTGGCAAACATCCGCTGCCTTGCACAGATCCGACAAGGGTAGGAACTTGAATATCTTAATAATGCAATCGTCGTGAAGAATGTTGAGTATATCTGACTGTTGATCTGGCCAAACCATCTCGTCATTATCTTTGATTATTACTCCGTCGAGTCGATTCAACCGTACATTCATGGTGTGTGTGTCGACAGCCATTTCACACTCAGTAAACGTCAGAGTTTTCAACGATGGCAATTCAGACAGAGCGGCAATCAGTTCGTTGTCAATTTTGCAGTCTACAATTTCCAAGTGCTCAATCGGTGTGTTCTCTTTGTGAAAACCATTGACCAGCAGCTGCATTGAAGTTTGGTCGCACGTGAAAGTCAAACGTTTCAGTAGTTTCAATTTTGATAATTGCACGATGTTCTCTTCGATGATACGCTCATCCTCTTCGTCATCATGGTCCCACAGTTCATCAAATATGCAGCGAAATGTTTCCAGTTTCGCAAGTCCCTTGGATATCATCGGAAAAACGTCAGAGGCAATGGAATCGTTTCTGTATCTCAATGTCCGGAGGGCGTCATGTGATATCAGAAATTCTCCGAATTCGGCAGAATCGAACTCCGAATCGTTTGATATGTCCAGCGTTTCCAGTTTCGGAAATTTGTGGTTCGTCCACACAGAAGACAGTAAATCGTTTACGCTCAAATGTTTAACATTATGGCAAGCTGTCAACAGTAAAACAAAACTGTTGCTCAACATGCGCTCATCAGAGCTGCCGAACAGAGTCAACTTTTCTAAGCGGGCAAACAATGGAAATAAATCTGCGGTAAAGTTGTTGTCTCGGCCGAGTTCGTACAACGTTAGCTCTTTCAATGCGGTACAGTACGTTTTTACTAATGATAGCAATTCATTTTCGTCCATGCCTTCACCATCGGCGCCGGTCCCTTGTAAACGTAGAGCCTTGATGACTGAACCGAAATGCGCAAACAATTGTTCGGCGGATTCGAGAAATTTTTCGGTCATCCAGCGTACCCTGTACCATTGTTTGGGCCAACCCTTTTCGATTAATTCGAGAATGTCCAATTTTGAGTGCTTTGCGGCAAAAACTTGGATTGCATTGTGCTTGAATCGTTTGCACACTGCAGCCGCATTTGAAAGATCTCGTACTGGTAGAAACCCCAACACCTTTTGTAGCAAAAAGTCGTTTGGTTGATCAAAAATCGCTGCCATTGTTCTGTAACATACAAGAGACAACGAGGTATTGATGATTTCGTTCCAACAGTTAGTTCTTAGTACCTTTTTCGTTTGAATCGTATGTGGTATGTAACAAGTAAATACGAATCCCACAAGAAGCTTGTCTCCCGTCTAAATATGATAAGAATTTCTCATTAGAATCTATGTACACGCCATCAAAGACAATCCAGCTCTGTTAAACGGAAACTTACAAATTAAGTCCTTTGATCAGTAGAACGTTCGATCGTTCGATTTACAATATTTACAGTAACGAAAATTGTGAACAACAACACATCCGAATTGTTTAAAACTTTTCCTTTTTCAAGAAAAACAAAATTTTCACAGCACAAAAGGAAATACCTCACACCTCGTTACACACGATTAATAGAGTGACAGTTTGTTGGAAATAGCGCAATTTGAACAATGATAATTATTAAATGCAAAGCGACAGGTATGTCAACATTACAGGTCAAGATGATAGGGTGATATAATCATCATTAATGGCGTACACTAATGCAAGAATAACTAAATACAGAAAGGATACGTGAACAATCAGCGAATTATAAAAAAAATGAAATTTCATCGAATTTTCTTAATTCCCAATTTGCGATTTTCAACAAAGGCTACGTCGCGTAGAAAGTGACGACAATTGTTTGCTTGTGAGCAAAATTTGAACATAGTTATGTCCGACTACGTCTTTAAAATCTTACAATTCTCTGAAAGCTCACGTCCCCTTTCTGCATTAAGTTCTATACCGTTTAATTTGCATTGAAACAGTAAGAATGGACATGTCGCCTAACAAGGAACTTGCGTTTTTCTCACAATACACGCGACTACGATACTACGATGCATCCTCGTGTGATTTACGGCTTACCGTAACAAGTAAAATGAATGTCACTATTAAGCAACACATCGTTTTTATCCCTAGACCTTGGAAAGAGACCTGCTGAAAGATTTCTAGAAACTTACCAGGTTTCTCATAGCTTTCGACGCGTGATATTTAGCGAAAAGATAATTATTATGATAGTAACGTCACTGTTGCACGCCCATGTCTGCATTTACGTCATGTTAATTGTATGTAAAGGCATCGAGCTACAGTAATCTTCTTAAACAGATGAGGCATAATTTGGTTCAGACAGAACTTAACTATGAGGAAAGCATACAAATTATCTTCACTAGTGATGTGAAACCGTGAGACAACTCATAATATGTGTACGAAATGTACTTACGAACTCTTATTCTAATAGAAATGTTTATTGAACTTTTTCCGTGTCCCAGACGGCAAGCATATCAACTGTGTGATTTTATCGGGACCAATCCATTACTTCTTTTGATCAAAGCATTTTAAAAATATTGATTTGAAATCTTCTACTTCAATTCCTTGAGCATGCATTTGGAGACATAACTCGGAATTAGCAACAGATTTTCATTTATTTTTTGCCGTACTTACTTTTACTTTATCGACGCTACAGCCACTTATGGGTCATGGCCTGATCGAGAATCTGGTTCCAACGTAGCCTGTCATTCGCTATAATTTGCGAACTCCTTATTCCCAGGGCCCGACGATACAATTCGGCATAATCTATCCATCTCACTTTCGCCGTTCTTATCGACCCAGACCAGAACTAGAAGCGGCTGTAGTTCACACGTCCTTACGTCCTGATTGATACCACTGACGGTAAACATTCTCATCGAGCAATCATGTACAATGGGGAAACGTGTTCTTAGGTGTTTATAATTACTAGGTCCCACCTTTTGGATGGGTCAGGTCCCTTGACTGATTGAATTTCGCATGTATGACACAAGCAGATGAAGCAAAACTTGTACCGAAATATTGAACGATTTCAATGCCACTACGCATTCAATGGTAAATTAAGCTCATAAAAATGACTTTCCTAGGCATGGGATGAGTGTTTTCAGATATTTCACCATATTGATCAATTCAATTATCAACAAGCGAATTCGTGTTTTTCTGCAATTACCACTAATCCTACATGGCCCATCTTCGAACTTGACCCCAAGAATTAAATTCCGCATCGATTGAAAGAAAGTTTTTCAAAATCGGATGAAAATTACTCAGGTTATCGCGGGACAAAATTGTGGTAACCCACATAAATTTTCAGCACATTTCATACATTGTGGTTACGGCATTTGTTTCCGTAAAACCCTCGACTTTCAGTCAAGGGAATAATTTTACCGTATCGAGTCGACACTCCACAGTCAACACTGATTCAAATAATCGCTCGTGCATTAGATATTCATACGCATCCGTGAATATATCTCTCTTCGTTTTTCAGTCGTACGCATTCGAATATTCGATACCTTCATAGCGCAGTGCTGGATGAACTCCCAACTTCCATATAATCATCGATCATCACTCCCGAAAAAAGTACCAGACGAGAAAACGTTTCCGTCACCCGACTCCCTGACAGATGTATTTGCTAATTCATCCAAATTCATTTTCAAATCATTACTTGACCATAAATAGACTGGGTCAAGGTAAATATTTCCAATTAATTCGTTTCGGTCAGTTACACGAGCATGATGTCTTAGCGAACCGAACAGTAGCTGATGCTCCACACAACATTTCGACCGACCAAGTAATACATACCAGAACTTTTATTTGCAATAATACCTCGGGTTTTTCATGTATACACAGGCCATGAATATAGAGAAAGGAAATTTTAATTAATTTTCTTCTCACGTCTCGAGGATACTCAACATACATAACTTACATGCACATGCACATCAAAAGGTGCAGATACAATGTGCCCACCCTAATGCATAAAGTCATCACTGTTCCGGTGGATGCACAAACACAATTGTTTAGCTCGTGTACACACTTCCATACATTTTTTTCTTCTCGAAAGTCATTTACGGGGGAAAAATTACCTGGAAACGGCCTAGTTTCTAATTTTTGTTTGGCGTAGTGATTTGAGTGGGTAACTTAGCGAGTATCTATGGTAACATGAATGTACACAAACGATAGTGTTTTTCATTAGCGGCTTGTTTCACCGAACGTTTACCATGTTCAGTGAATGTATCGCATCTGAATAAAATCGAATGGCAAATTTAAATGGAAAATCGAAGATTCCAGTGAAAATTTTGTCGCATTTATATGGCTGAGTTACACATTATCGGTCAAATATTGCACGCACTCAACTTCGAGGAACCGAACTTATTTTGCAAGTGGAGCATTCAATACGGTAGGGATGTTGTTATTCATCGTACATAGGTGGTGTGGACTAATGGGTGTGGATTTTATTTTAAAAACAAATGAAAAGGTTCGAATTGGAAATCAGTCGAAGGATATATTGAAGGACAAACTGCAACGTGCCGCGGTAGATTTGACGGTCAAGTATCGTTCGTTCATCCCATTGATGTGCACTTGTCGTGTCGTGGAATACAAGGTTGGCCAAAAATTCATATTGAAGTTTATGCAGTGAATGGTCTGAGTCATTTCTTTCCGGTCGGGTAAGTCATTATATCAAGTTGTCTATCGATTTTTCGTTTGATGTTAAGAAGTGAGATTGGAAACGATTTTATTCTGCCAGGTTTGGATTTGCTCACATACCCATTCAGCCAGGTGTTCATCGAATTGAAGTCTGTACTTGGAAAATTGCACCTAATTCACTGGTTGAGTCTCTACACAATAAATTCAACACCGGAGGATTTGCCGTTGTGAAGAGCGATCTGGTGTATAGCGGAAACGAGAGGTGAGTTATTCGTTTAATGTATCTAGAGAGCAAGTGGATTTTTGACCCTCATCAGGGACCAGTCGGATTGACCATTGAGTTGTACAGTAGAGCTGAGTTGTACACTAGGGCTGAGTTGTACAGTAGAGCTGAGTTGTACATCACGGCTACCCTCGCTAGAGCTCAAATACAAAAGTTTTACTTAGAACAATTTATTGTTGTTCGCGCTGGTCAACTGGAACATTTTGGCATATGTTTCAAACCGGTTCCTTATGAGGGTCAAAGAAGCGCGTGTGCTCTCGGTCTATAAGTATGAAACTGAAAAATTGACCGACTAATTTGTGAACAATATTGCAGATACAAATTATCAACGCAATCATCGGGCAAAATTGTCATCGATCTGATGTTGATATTTAAGAATTTCACAAGTTTCGGAATAGAACATCAATAGAGATGCACCCGCAGCTATCGTTTCTGATCTTCACCATGTCGTGTTTGCTGTCCACCGCGGAAGCTTCGGTCAAAATCGACGTTTCGCATAAAACAAGCGCTAGCCCAATGGGTCTGAACGATTCCACAACTTCATCAACTTTAGTTACTCTACAACAAAATATAACAACACCTTCGACAACGGTTCCTACCACAACACCAACGCCATCCACAGTGAGTTCAGCGAATAAAAATATCACTGAAAACAGCACATCAAGCACAGAACTAAATCAAACGAATCCCATCAATGCCAGCCGACCTAGCCTAGATGAGCATGTGCCACGTACGTCTAGAATTAAAATTTCTCCCGACCATTACTACTGTACGTGCGATTTGATGGTAAATTTTTGCGACATCAATTGTTGCTGCGACAACGACTGCACCGACGACATGCTGAGCGTCTTCGTTTGTGATGAGAAAGAGTGGAGTATCTACGATTTTGAATATGATAATGGTTTAATGTCGTGCGAGGTGCGAAACGATTTATTTTGCGTGGTTGGAAAGAAAGTCGATCCACCAACGAGTCACTATGACATCAGTCTGTTTGATAAGAGATCGAAGTACAAGTGGCCGAACATGTTCGCATCGTACGGCTCTGGTGATGATAGCCGTGAAAACTACAAGAGTGGAGATTCGGTGCTCACATTTGATGATAAAACGGAGGAAATCGGAGCGTTTGGTGAGTTGAATTGAATAGCGTTTCGAAGGACGGCGCAGACTGAACTTTTTATCATTTTTCAGTTTTCCCAAACTCTCTTACCGGTGATTATTGTCATCTGAATGTTCCCATCAAATATTTGCATGACCAGGTATCGAAATGTTTACGATCCTACGAACAGAGTCGATCTTTTCTTGAAGAATTCCAAATTAAATTGAAGTCAACGAAGATCTTAGGACTGAGAAAGCCCAACCAGGCGATGATGCTAGAACATTGCACCGGTGCCGATAGCCATTGCTTGGAAATTCAAATGGTCGATTGCTTCGAAACAATATCCAAGGAAAGTTGTGTGAGATTCAATTCTACAGAAATCGACGAGACGAATTGGATGAACAAAGGAATCGTCGTCCAATTCCGGCACAATTTCACCAACATACTGAATTGCACAGCATTCATGATGTACATTCGAAACGATGCTGTGACTCCTGCTACGGTAATTCATTCGGTGAAGATTCAATTTCTTCAGTCCAATGAGTCCATGGCCAACATCCATAGAATCAGCGGCAACATTGGCTATGTGCAAGGGAAGCCTGTCATTACAGCGAAAATGATTCATCTGAATGAGTCAAATGGCGACTCTGATTCGCCAAAGATTTTGGACTATTTCCATCCCAACAGAACATTTTCCAACGACGAACATTTCATGAAAATCCCTTCAATCAAACAGAACTTCTGCGTACTTACCAATCTCACCTACGACATCATTCGATTCGGTGAAAATTTATTTTTAACTTGTGACGTTGAACTTCAACAAGAAAATGTTACAAAGGGATCGAATTTCACGGCAATCTGCGCTGCATTGCAACGGAAAATCTTCTCTTTTATCCTGAATGAATATGTAAGCCATAGCAACGAAACTAGCGTTCCAAGTGTAACATCAAAGGTATCAGAATTCGGTAATCCTAGAAACGATTCCAATTATTGGATCAATGCTAATCTTAGGCATGGTATTGTCGATGCTGTAGAGGGTAAATACGAAGCAGACGATGGAAATGAGTTCATTTGCAGTAACATGATATTGAGCATAAACTTTGAATTTCTATACGCTTCATTGAGAGTGGGTACGTTCGATCATCAGAATTTGATGAAAAAAGTTGATTTTGTGTTTGGCACGAGAGTTGATTTGAAATTTAATTTAAACGAAACGGTCAAGGTGCCAATATTTTTAGATGTAATGTTCGTTGATTTGACTAATGCCGCTAGTTACGTGACTGGCTTCAAGCGTATTGTACTGATACTGATTGCATTGGTCTGTGTTGTCTGATAAAATAAAATGAAACCAAAAAGATTGATCGAAGCGTTTGAATGCTCACTAGGGTCAACGTTCATCCATTAGGTGTTAATGAACAGCCACTTTCGCTCTCTAATGCGCCATCAACTTATCATTTTCGATAAATCTCCATTCCACACACACGGTGGGGCTGAACAATTTTATTTCGACAAGTTTATGTACATGGAATTTTGTTCATGTAAATCATATGTCGTTTTGAGTATGCAAAGGTCCAATTTTCAGTTTCCAACTTTTTCAAAAATCCCGCGTTAAATATTTTAGATTTGGACTAAAAATAATGGGGGGGACTTCAACCTAAATTGCATGTACATCAACTCCTCGAAATAAAGTTGTTCAGTCCCACCATGCACTACAGTCATCGACGAGTATAATTATCTCTCACATCATTGATCGAATGGTACCATTTAGTGTACTCAATCCCTTAATTTATTGAGAATATATACGCCACCCAGTTCACATTGAGATGTCCATTGTCCTATCGAGATCCTGGAGTAACGAAATTCTGACTCTTTCTAGATCGGAACTTAGGCGAGTAGTCGGTGCAATTGCGAATCACTGCAAGCTTAGTAATCATCTACACAGAAGAGACAGGACTATCAATCCTATCTGTTCTTGTGTTCTGGCCCCTGAGATCGTTGTACATATCCTTAGTGACTGTCCGCTATACACCAGTCTCAGGTTTAACACCTTCGGGTATTATGACCTCTATGAGGATCTATACCAACTTTAAATGGAGAGCGCCTTAATGAATTCCTGTCAAAGGTTCCAGTGACAGAGTCGAGAGGAGGGTCGAGAGTTGAAAACAAAGGATTTATGATCTGTGTCTTCGCTTCCTCCTCACTGGTAGGAAGCCTCTCACAACTCCAATCTAATCTTTAATGGCTGGAGTTTTTCGCAGAGACAAAATGATAAATCAATGGTTTCGACAGCAATCAGTAGTCGCTGATGGCAAGGGAAGAATAGCGCCTCTAAAATTGAACTCAGCTAGACACATTTCGAGAGTCACAGACGAATGTAAGACGCAAACTATAATGAACTGGAAACCACCCACCAAACAAGGTCCGTGAAGACCACCAGAACGGCGGATTAACTCAATCGTATTAGCACCAGCAGGCACAAAATGACAACAAGTGACAATGGATGGATCAAAATGGAAGGTGAAAGGGGATAACGAAGAAGAAAGAGAGGGGTGTGTGGGACAGTGTTTGTTGATAGAAGGTGTCGCGTCATACATATTCATATCATGAGACCACTTCTTCCGATAACAGTTTATTGGATCTTTGAAGGCTTACATTACGTTAAAGATCAGGCACCACTGCGAGTTTTTTCCGGCCAATTGCCCAGCAACGGTTTATATTTCTTGTAATTCGTTGACGTATCAGCCAATTCAAACTGTATCAGAATGATCATATATGATGCAATTGTCGCCATAAACTTTAAGAAAATATTAAACTGGAACTATCATTACGTTCTAAAATGAAGTTCGGCAAAAATAAATCACCGAAAATATGGTGGCCTTGTTAATGGTAAACATTTTACTTCCCCACAAAACCGGCCGTCGTTGGCTCATTTGGATCGAGAATAGTGCGATCTAAAAAGTGAAAATTCATCAAAACGGATTCGACAGGAAAAAACCTTTTCAAGCGGCAACTTAACAGAGCTTTTGAGGCGATTGTCATTCCTACTGCATCCGCATTTGTTGATTAGAATTGAAGTTCTTTGTGCCTGCATTAGGTTTTTGTTTTAATTTTAAAATGAAACTCAGTTTCGATTATAACAAGCAAGTATCCTACCTCATTCAACATAACCGATGATGTGATGCCGATATAGAAAACTTCGGCTACCTGAACGGCTGAAAAACCCACGGTAAAGAAAAATTCGAATACCAGGAAAGTGACGGTGTACTTCTTGCTATTATGGTCAAGGTATGTTAGCAGAGTGCAGTAGAAGATGAATGTCTGGTGGGGAAAAATTCATTTTCAAATCGTTGCAACAGATTGTTCAACAAATAAGAATGAAATTACCGAAGAAATTGCCAAAACAAATGAACAAAGTTTTATCAAGACGATTTGAGTCGAAAAATGTTTGTCTATCAATTCAACGAACGAGACAATACGATCGTACAGAGCAGCAATGCAGTCAATTTCATTGCTAACATCACATAACAGCTGAATTTCTTGGTCAGATGGCTTTAACTTGTACATCTCGTTGATACTCGCTGCGAGCTTGACTATTTTAGAATTTAAAATTTCATAGAATCGAGTACTAATTAGAATGGAACCACAGTAGTACAGGCTCGATATAACCATTGCGTAGGAATAAATTGTAATGCTGGCCAGTCCAAAGAACCATTCACCAATTCGATTTTCACGTACGCAGAACGACATAGTATTTACGATCAACCAAATCACTTGCAGACACTTTGACATCAGTTTTGATCGAAGGCACTTCCGAAATCTCGCCGAGAATATCATATCGTCCGGACTGATTTTCTTTAATTGCGTCGCCAGTTCCAAACCCTCGTTGAGAAATTTGACCAATTCCTTGCGATTGCCGTTTTGAATGGCAAAGACGGAAACATTTTGAACGGTCAGTACGAGCGACTCCAAAGCAGCAACGAATAGCAAAACGAGTTTGGGTCTGTCAGGTCTCCAAGTTAGCAGCGTGTGGCATTGCGTGTACACGGTGATACAGCAAAAGAATAGTCCAGCTATGACAGTGAACGATGTACAAAATTTTGATTCGACGATTCTACGGGACGAAGTGTAGTTGAATTTGAATGGACTGAGACCGTGGCAGAAGGTGATGTAGTAAAGTAACATTGGAAACATGTTTGTTGTTTGGTGTAAATGGATTTACTGACTGACTGAACAAATTGGTTTTACATTATTGTCAATTACATTTCGTAGGTGTAACAATGTTTCAATTGATCAATATTTTCAATCTATAGTTTACCGGAACTACTAAGTTTGACCAGCACGAGTATTTGGTAAGGTATACACTTTATGCCATAAATGAGGCCATTTTCTCAGAAGTGCAGACCCCTTACCTTGCTAGTAAAGTAAAATAGCACAGTTAAAACACTTGGATACACTCATCTGGATACGAGATATCAAATTACGTCCATGCTATAGTAAAATCCACTATTACCAAACGAAATATTCATTGTCCGAAACTTGTCTGGGTTAATTAATTAAATGGAAAACGATTCGTAATTAATTCTGTGCTTCGATTTTAGCTATAGGAGGTGTCTGTTGAATAAATTAATTCGAGTTCGAGAAGCTGGCATTGGAAGGACACATGTGTCTACACTTTATGTTTCAGATTATTATTCACATTGCTTTTAAAAATAAGTCTGAGTTTTCCAAACACTGCCCATCCAAGACCACTTCTACGCTTGACTTCTGCAGTTTGGTTGTCTTGAGTCTGGACCCAATTTCAGTTCGATGACAGTGTCACCAATTTAAATGACTTTGTCTTCGCTAATATTTGCCATTACTTCGGTCTTCGATAAGTTCATCTTGAGACCAACTTTGCTTGACTACTAGTTTAATGTTCTAACATGATCTGAGCTTGCAGTCTAGTTCAGCTGCCATAAGTCATAAGTATGATGTAATCTGCAAAACGGAGATTACTTTAGAATTGATGTGAATAACTTCGATGAGATAGTGTCACCCTGTCTTACACCTCGACCTATACGTAGCTTTTTTATAGACGTATCGAATTGTGTTCGAATATCTTGCGTCTATTCTACATTCGTCTAATGAGTTTGATATCGACCATGTTTCCACTGAAACTGAATCGAACGCTTTTTAGAAGGCGATGAATAATATCAAGACTATCCACTGGGTTTTTTTGTGGTTGTTGAAAAAGGATGGGGCTAATCTAGGAGAATATCACTCACAATTATATCTCAAAGTTCATGCCTCCGACTCGGTCTACACAATATAGAGTTTTACCTCACAAACAAAATCTGCAATGTTGCTCCTTACTCGATCATCACAAATCGATTCTGTAATTACAGATTATAATCAAATTCTAACCATTTCGTTTTGATCAACATTTTTGCTTAGCTCATGCTCACCATTACCATTAAAATATGGTGATTGGAGAACCATACCTGCTCTACACTTTCATTGTTTTGTATGCACGTCTAACAATTGGTTTTTTTATGTTGCGGTTGTGTTTCGAACACTCGCACTGGCAATTCAATCGTGTAGTAGAAAGCAAACGAGTTAACCACTCCGCTATTGAGTTGTCCGTGAAACTCAACCAGATAAAAAAGGCGGGGAGAAAATTTATCAAAGCTTGATTTTGATCGGACTATCGATCGAAATTGCCGAGGAGCTCATACTCTACCTTAGTAATACGGACCGAAATATCATGTTGAAATTGTCGCGGTTTGTTCTTCATCTTTGAAAATTCTCGATCAAAGAATCTCGATGAGGTGGGCACCTGGGCAGCATAGACACAGATACGATACAGTGAATATATGATCAATGAATTTCATGCATTTAATGATTGTGGATTTTATTTTCATCCCAACAAAAAGTTTTCCAATGACGAACATTTCATGAAAATTCCTTCAATCAAACATAGTCACCAATCTCACCTACGACATCATTCGATTCGGTGAAAATTTATTTTTCACTTTGTGACGTTGCACTACGAAAATATTACAAAGGAATCGAATTTCGAGGTGATCTGCGCTAAATTGCAACGGAAAATCTCCTCTTTCACCCTGAGTGAGCATGTTAGCGTATCCTAACGTAGACATCAGTGTAACATCAAAGGAATCAGAATTCGGTAATCCTGTAAAGTGCCAATATTTTTAGATGTTCGTTGATTTGACAGATGCAGCTAACTGCGTGACTGGTATGGTTTCAAGTGGATTTTACTGATACTAATTTCATTGGTCTGTTTTGTCTGATAAAATGAAATCAAACACAGAAAATTGATCAAAAGCGTTTAAAATTTTGTCTAGACGTTACGTTGATCCGATAAGCCACTTTTACTAAATAATGCCCTACCGAAGTACCACTCTCCACTCTCGACAAATCTTACACTTCCCACAGTCATTGTGATGAGTACAGTTATATCTTTCACATCATCTTTTGTATTTGTTTACTCAATGCATGGTTGAGTTTCTTACGTAAACGCGTCGTCGATATCTGAGAGCCCATTCTAATTTTAATGTAATCTTATCTAAACTTTTCACAAAACAAGATTGACGTCGCGTCGTTTCAATTGCATACTCTAATCGCGGTGAGATTTCTTGAAAAAAAGTACAACTGTGCTTTGATCTTCTTCTCTCAATCGTTTTAAGGATGTCCATCGAAAGAATCGAGGTTGGGTTTGTTTTACTCAAGTTATCCCTAGACAGACATGATGTTTTACTGATTTGGTATTTCCTGTTGATCACAGAAGGTTTCTCCATACTAAGTTAGTCGACGTGTTACAAACACGACCCTTGTACTTAATATCACAAGAGGCGACGATCGGCGATTATAAACATGAAACCCCATCAATTGGTCTTATAAACAGCAATAAAATCTTGTTCTTCTGCAAGTTTCGGGACAAATAAATTGATTCAACTACAAAAAATGATTTAAGCTTGACCGTAGTTTTATTGGCATATTCACTTCTCGTTAAAACGAA
>JANTFA010198299.1:0-17578 GCA_026413405.1 Phytosciara flavipes
AGATAAAGTTTAACCATCAGACAGACGAGGTTTGAATAAGAATTGTGCTGAAAGTGTTGTGGATTTGTGGTTTTTTTTTATATCTCGTTCTTAAGAGCAATCACTTGTGCCCACACCATGTACCTGATGAATCACCTGCTAAATATGCCAACGATTTGTGCGCATTTTTCCAAATTTTCCGAACACGGAATTACCATAAAATTTTATCGTCTCATCATCCCTTAACGATTCGCCCAAATTTCATGGAACAATTTTATTCCTCTACCGTTCATATATCCGTGCAACTGGGAACTACCTAAAAATGTTAATCAAATTCTTATGAACAGAAAATAAAATTTTCTCTTTTTCCAACCACAACAACAACAACAACGAAAAACATTATTTTTAAGTTGAAAAGGAAAGATAAAAATCTCGATGTCTCGCATATTACTATGTTAAACATAAACGCAGGAGACATAATAATTCAACGCAAATTGTCTCTGAGCTCTCTCGTTTTGTTCTTGAAAAACATTGAAATTTAAACGCATTTTATGCACGGGTCTTTCGCATTATATGTTTATCTGGCTTCGTACATACTAAGCATTACAACTCTTGGTCTGATTCGGAATATGTTTTCAGATATTCGTACTGATTTTGCAAGTTGTTTGTAACATTAAGTAGTTTGTCTGTATGGTTGGGTAACAAACTCGAAGATTTATGACTTTATGTGTAATTAAGTCAATATAGCGAAAAAAAAAGTATAAAGAAACGGAAGAGGATATTAAAATATAATTCCTGCATAAATAACGGTATCGACAGATTCAATCGAATAGGGTTCGGATGCGAATCTCTCGTAGAATAATATGTAGTAGCTTTCGCTGTTGAGAAGTGTAGAATATTCTAGCTACAAGCCCAACATTCCTTAGATTAGAGTGGTAGTTAGTGGTTAGTTAGGCAGGGAGAGACTAGCCCAGCACCTAGCGCCTCTGTTCGGCCTGTTGTGCTATCGTACAAATCAAGGAAATTAGTGAATTTGACGACAACCAACCTATCCACTCCCAGCCCAGCGAATTCACAAATCGACCATCAAACGTCCCATACGCTGTGAACTCCGAAACTAGGAATGATGAATAACAATCCTAGTCCCAATTGACTGATTTGCACACTTCTCATAAACTAGAGTGTCGGGTCCAGTACGAACACACTTAGCGTTACGTTTTCGAGGAAACGGCTCATTAACTATTACGAATTGACACCGGAAAAAGAACACAAAGTCCATGTCCACACAAATCGTCACATCTGTGGCACTAAAATCGAAGCCTCTCGAATGCCTTAAGATCGATAGTCTCTTAATATTTGCATTTCGAGACGAACAATTCGATTAAGAGTTGTTATAACCAAAGTATATAAACTATGTTTATATACTTTGGTTATAACACGGGGGAACCGTGTGTTTCAGCGTAATGCTCGAATAGTGCGCTTTTTTGTTATAGACAACTCGACGAGAGTTGTTGACACGAGGATATCGTGTGATTTTTTTTGTTGTGAAGACATAAATTGAACTTCATCGTAGACCAAAGGGCAAGCCAGTGCTCTGATCAGTTGACATTATACATGCACAGTAAATTAACAGTTTTGAAAGTTTATGGTAAGTGCATACACCGATCACCGAAAGGTGTAATACCGAAAGGTGTAATACCGAAAGGTGTAATACCGAAAGGTGTAATACCGAAAGGTGTACTATCGAGACAGACTTAGTATCAAACCGTCCAACAGCTCTGCTTTTTAAATCAAACTCCCAAATGTTTTTTAAGTCAAATTTGAGTCAGTCTGTTCAGCAAAGATAGAGAATAAATAGTTGATTGATACGAATCTGGGTAACTTCTTTCAAAGCGAAGTTAAAGAGTCTGATGCATTCAAGTGACAATTTGTCTTATCCCCGTTTCAGGATTTGTTCCTCAAAAGCATCATTATGTCGTCGTTTCGCTATATAGGTTCTGCTAATCAATCATAGCCAACATTAACATACAAATGCGCCTATTCCTCTGCTTTTTTTTTTCTTATTCTTCTTTCGAATCGAACACTCGGTTTTATCGCTACCATTGCTTAATGCATTGCCGTTCGTCTCAGAGTATTACATAATCGCATTGATGAGAAAAGGGCGGACAAATGTGCGTTTTCCATCGTTTGTCTAATAGAGATGGTTTTGATGCGTATTTACTATACCACTGGAGGGTGCGTTTTTGGTGTTCCATATAATACGTAGAGCCAAACGATAATAGTACAGCTGTGTGTATACGCTATATGGGCGATTGGGAACATTAAGAACAATCATTTTGTACATCGTGTCATTGATACGAACGAACGGAAAAGTGTCAGTGTCATTCTATTGTTTTTCATTAATCATTTTCGTGTAGACAATCGACCAGGGTATTGAAGATGTTGAGTTTTTCTTGTTGAGTTTTTAAAGCGAAGGCAGTTGATTTAGCAGATGAGTTTGGATATGGTATTGGGGATACAAGTTCATCAATTTTATGTCCCCTGCTGAAATGTTCGGTTGAGAATTTTTGAATGTTTAAGAGGCGGGAAACATGAAATTAAGAATTGTGGAAAGTCGTTTTAAATTACCACAGTGTTGAGGCTGTGCGTGTGTATTTTGTAAGGACAATCTTTAAGTCAGTTGATGCGTCGTATCTTCCATTTCCAATATCCAATCATCACGGAGCATGTTACATCATTCAGCGCATAAAAACGTGCTTGCGGTTAAAATCAATTTTCCCTGATGCATTTGCTCGATCGCTTGAACAAATTTATCAATGGGTTTGCCATTATTTTAACCTACAAATAGCACCTTCTTGTGCATCACCTCACACACAGTAGATACATAATATTGGCGTAATGTTCTTCAAAATCGCATCCGATTATTATTGATTTTATGTGGTCAATGAAATTTTATGGCGTTCTCAATCAGATTTACTCTGTTTTCAAGAAATCATTTCGTTTTTTTTGGTATAAAAATGGTTTTACCTGTTGCCTTTTAGAGTGGATGTATGATCTTCATTGCTCATCGCATATTACTCGTTTACATTTTATAAATGTAATGACTTCCGTTCAATTGACCAAATATACACGAGAAGAATGGAAAAGAGGAGAAAAAAAATCCGAAGATCGAGTGTTCTTGTACTTATCTTTTGCTTGTAACAACGTACAAAATATTAAACCGCAAAGCAAACACGGGGTAATTTACGATGTTGGTGTTAAGGCTAAAAGAATAAATAAAAACTGGAGCTTCGATAAATATATTATTGGATCATTGCGACTGTATGCCTGAGTGGAACATTGAATTTCATAATCGTTTTTTTTCTCTTGCTCCTCTTCTTCTTCTTCTTCGTTTTTAATAATCAAATATATTTTGGGGACGGAGATAGAGAGAGAGGTTCGACAGAAGCGTGGATATCTGTCTCGGAGATAAAGTAGTTTGATTAATTATTTGATGAATGAATGACTGGTGTTACGAGGGTAACAAGACAAATGATTTTTTTTCTCTTAATCTGCTGAAGTATTGCGGTAATCGTTCATTGTCTTCAATAAGTTCAATTAATTAGATGGCATAAAGCTAGAGAAAATTTGGATTTTGTTGGAGAATAGGGAAAAGCACAATGAATAAGCTTATACTGAAGTTTTTGACGATTTGAAGCTAAGTATGTTGAGCATTTAAACTAATCAATGATAATGGAGTCGGCGAGAATTTATTGCAGTGCAATGATTGGTCAAACTGAGTGACATTTTTGTACCAAAACATTTTTAAAATCGACCGTGGCATTTTTGACCAAACGGAGAAAAATGTAGTAGACAACCAGATGTACATTTTTCTTCGTTTGGCCAAGAATGCTCCATCATGGCTTCACGGTTAAAAGTCAATTTTTAAAATACCGTCCATCCCACAGTAAAGAATCGCAAATTTAAGTGACATTTTTTTGCCCCGGAAGCACGTAATGTCCTTCTCAACAACAAATGGTTTCTGCCACTGTTTCGATCTGATGAAATGATATAAAAGGCACCAAATAGATGCCTTTTGCAATTAATAGAACTGTTCAAAAATACCACATCTCATCAGGCCATGGCAACACTGGCAAAGAGATGACCAACTACGAGAGGTAGTCATACCTTTTTACATGATGTCCTTCTCTTCCAGCTTATTTATATCCACTGCTGAATGTAGGTTTTCCCGATTTTACCCCATTCCGAACGATTCATTGCTATGTGGTCTGCCTCCAGGTCTTGGGTAAAATGATCTCGAGGCCATGATTGTTTTGGTCCAATGTTCATCTGTCCTTCTTGCAATGTGTCCCACCCAACTCCACTTTAGAGATGCTGAATGAACATTAACGTTTCAGACTTTTATTCATGTTGCTTTTAAGAATAAATCTGAGTTTCCCAAACGCTTCCCAAATGCCAATTCTACGCTTGACTTCTGCAATTTAATTGTCCAGATCCAATTTCTGGCTGAGGTATACACTCGTTCATTGTCACCAATTTTAATGACTTTGTCTATCTTCGTTAATGTTTGTCGTAACATGGTCTGAGTTAGGTCCACGCGGTAGGAATATGAGGGGCCATTCAGAAATTACTTTCGCCCAATATAACGAATTTCAGACCCCCACCTTCCCCCTCGTACGCCAAAATGTATAGAGAAAATTTCAAAAATGTTTGAAGCGTACTCCCTCTCCACCTCTATAGAGCGCGCGTAATTTGTTAATGACATCTTATTCAAAAACTATTTTATCCACTGGAGCAAGTCTATGAAATTGGTGCTCTGACAGAATAGTGCCTGAACCTGAACTAAAGCCCTCAGGCCTGAAATGATAAGTTTTGCGTTCAGGTTTATTTAGGTTGAGTCATACAGGCTCCGTTTAAAGACCGACCTTTCTAACAATAGCACCAAGGTTGCATTAGCGCCGATAGTCATCAGCGACGCTAAATTTCAAAACTTGTCGCTATTAGCTTTAGCGCTCGCAAGAAGGCCATTAGCGAAATTTTTTTCGCTGATCGCTAATCATTTCGCTAATGAATAATAGAACTTTTCAGGATTTTCAAAAGTTCGTTTTTTTTATTCTTTTAGCTTTTGATGAAATCAGGTGATGTTTGTTTAGTAACGTTACAAGTTTCAAGGCTCAGAACACAATTTTCAGGTTCCTCATTTTTGATTTACGATCTTTTATCCTCAAATGCCTCAAATTCCTAAAAATTAATTCAGAGGTAGCTGGTAATACAAAAAATTGCAAGCTGTGCAGATCTGCATTTTCGAATGCAGATTCTAGAAAGCTTTCTCACTGTTTTACAACCTCCATAGTGTCGAACAATTTTTTTATTCGTCAAAAACACTTTGCTCACCACATGTGAGTCACCAGTGATTTTCTCAATTTCTGAAATCTACTGAGAGTTAAAAGCTAATAACCGGAATTTATAGGAAATCGTAGAGCATGAAAAGCTTTGGAATAATCCCGCCTTCTGTTAAAAACTTCAACAGGCGAGCGCCCTGAGGTTTGAATTTTTTGATACATCACTATCGTGCTAAAAAAGGCTAAAAAATATATGATTTGACCAAAGTGAAAAATGCTTTCATTTCATGAAAACTAAGTTTAGCGAAGCGTTAGCGAGCGCTAACGGTTTTTGGTTAGCGAAATAGTTTAGCGACGCTAATATTTTTCGAAATTAGTGTTAGCGTTAGCGTCACCAAAAAAATCGTTAGCGATCACAACATTGAACAGCACATATTGTTTACAATATAAGGATAGTGTACATTAGCAAATTTTATTACGTTAAAAGTAATGACATTTGCAAAAGTACACTGTCCGATTTGCCGCCCCCAAAATTTAAACAATCTCTGTGAAGTCACTTGAAAGCTGCTTTGGTCTTTCTCAGCTTTCAGATTGTCAGACGAGATATTTTTATCATCGTAATTGTGAACAGTTGACCCTAATAGAATTCGAACAGACCTTAACCAAGCAGTCGATTAGCAGTTTTGTTCAACTGAATGAATATTTTTAATCTCATTCTACCACCATACCTGTTCCGAACTGATACAACTTATCGCCTATCCATTGCAAACCTTAAATAAGCATTCCTATTATAACCACATTAACGATATCGTAAAAGATTTCTAATTAATTTATTTAACAAGTAACAACCTATTAATTGTTCAACTACACAAAATAGATTATAAAAAAGTGAATTAACTTCCCATTGTTCCAACGATATTTAACGACTAATACATACGTTACGATATTTATGTTTAATAATTAATTGCATAAAATACATAAAATATAAAGTTAAAATTTGCCATTAAACAAGCAATCAACATTCTTTGTCGAGTAAAAGAAAATTCTTTTGCAAAATTATACTTTTGTTTTGACGAAATATTTTTTAAATGATGCGTCTATTACACGAACATCATATTTCGTTTAATTCCAATATTAACCGAGGAATATTTTTGTCTTTTATTCTGAAGCTTAGTAGCTTAGTATATTTTTTAGGGCTCATTTTTGCATTTTACTAAGCAGATGTACTTAAAGCACAGTACGCAACTGCTTCCAAACTGTTGTTTTAACGAGTGGAAATACATCCCTCTTCTTCGACTCTGAATGTAACTCTTCCACTCGTCTAAGGGGCTGTTCACATATTACGTTCCGCTGTTAGGGGCAGGGAAGTTCGTGAAAATATGGCAGCGTCTGACGGGGGAGATCGTTAATGCAACAGACTTAAGTTATAAAACTCAAACAAATTGGGCTCATAGAGTCTTCCACTCTCTCCTACTTCTCCGTTTCTTCTATCTCAGTCTGTCCAAGTGAGAAACAAGAATCGACCGGCTGAAGCCTGGTGAGGTCTTTTTTCTTTTTTTCCTTAAATTGATCGGGCCCGTCGGTTTTAAAATGAAAATCATTCCTTCATAGCGAATTTAATGAACGATGCTAATCAGCCAAAAAAGTAACCCATAACTTTGCGAAATTCAGTTAGTCAACTACCAACTATGAAATTCTCGAATTGTAATCTTGTAAACTACCAAATACCAAATATTGTAGTTATAAATATCCGAGCAGACCAGTAAATTTCTTCAGTCGATGCGCAACTCTCGAATAGGAAACATCTCCGTTGACAATTATTTTGATGCTCAACTACCAACTACCAAATTTTTGAATTGCAATATCTACTTTGATCGATCGGTTATCAGATAACAAATAATTATTATTTGCCTGGTGTTGATTTGATCATAGAGGCATCGCAATTTCGAATGTTGTCAATCAAATTACATATTCTCGATTTTATTGCAATTTGTGACACAGACAAATTGTCGGACGGACGGCCAGACGGACAGACGAAGTGCCCATAATAGTTCTAAAGAAAAAAAACCTAAAAAAGTCTCAAAGATCGTAACACGCAATAATTTCTCAGAGAACAATATATTTCAGACCATAAGACTGCGTATCTCGACATCCCGAGGCGGAAATCGTCCGAAATGTATGAAAAACCGGTGCAAGAGAGAGAGGGCAAGCTACTATGCGGAAGTAGTACGTTTTTTCATGATTGATGAAAAATTCAACTTTCGTCACGAGGCAAAAATAACACTTGAAACTGAAATACGACGAAAGTCTATTTTCAAACGCTCACATCATCCGAAATGGGTTACTTACTCAGCTGCTGCTGTACTTCCCGCTACTGTCTGAAATACTAATTCAGGAGGGTATGCCGATCATGATGTAGCGTAACAAGGGGATTGGGTGAGGGTAAAAAATCGGAAAAACCTGTGACGTAATATGTGAACAGCCGCTAAACAACAGTCTGGAAGCAAAGGCGTAATTCACGATAAATTGATGTAAGTCCCCAAAATATTATTTCAATTTGAGTTTATTTAAGAGCTCAACCGAATACACAAATCATAGTTCGGACAAAGCGTACACTTTTGGTGGTGAATAAAATGTGAGTGATTCGACTATTCTCCGCCAGATGTAGATGGCGAATAATGTTGATTTATTTCTAAAATAGCGAAGACACAAAACTTGAACACAACAGTTTCTCAACACGGTAGGTGATTCTGTTGTATTAGATATAAATATGAGAAAGAAAACACGATGTGTCTGGGAGTGTATACGTCCGACATATTCTGCCTATTCTATCAGGTACTAGTTTCCGGCTAACATAAACTTTTCCCTAGGTTAAACATTAAGTGTAATCTAATTAACTGAATTAATGTTTTTAGTGTTTACGCATCATGTTAGTTGCATTTACATTGACTACGATGTGATATGTAAATGAAACTCACATAATATTAGCATTTACATGTGTTTGTCAGTAATTCTTTAGTGTTTCAGTTGACAGTTTAAGCGATTGTGGCTATCAACAATATCCATTTTGTGAGCAGCGCACTTTTTTAACGACGTTTTAAGTGTTCCTATCGGTGGCAAGCGACTCATTTTGTAAAAGTAAATGAGGGTTTTAGCGAATACGTAATTTCTGTCTGATAATAAATTAAACACACCAAGCAATTATTGATGTACAGCAAATCGAATTGGAATTATTTTAAATGGAGGAACTCGAAGGAATTATTCACAAAAATGGAATAGTTCCCATACGAAACGCAGTCAGACACAATTACACATTATAGAGGAAATCGGAGGAAGTTTGGACTTCGGCTTCATTACCTAAAGCCTATTCATACTTATTTAAGAGCATGCAAAAAGAAAAATCAAAGTTTAGAGCTTCCACTTGCTTCCGCTATTATCATTTTTCAAAGGATTGATGTGGATTTGTTTTACCAGGTGGTTCACTCATGCAAAAATAATAGGCATATTCGACAGCTGCCAAATAGAGTAATGTCTCACTGCTAAGAAAATTTTTCACGATTTATACAAAACTTTCATTCCACACCAAAATTTGTGGTCAGAGAAATAGTAGATTACGTATTGGTTTGGCGATTTTATTTTCTGACAAAAGTGTGGCACAGGTCAAAGTAACAAACTCTAAGCCAGTAGGTATACTATTTTACTTTACTACGGAGATAATGAGGCCATTCTCTCAAGGGTGAAAACCCTTCACCTCGCTCGTGAAGTAAAATAGCATACTACACACAGGAAATGATTTGATAATTCGTAGCACGATGAGTGGGAGTATACCTCGAGCTGAAGCCCTCGCATACTTCTACTCAACCGGATACAAAATATAATCTGCTAGGGGCAACGGGGAAATTGCTTTTAATCGCTATCACATGCGAAACATGGACACCCCAGAGGCGTGTACATGTTATAACAGCGATTAATAAGCATTACGTTGGATGCTGAAAGTAATTCATTAATTCGGAAAAATTATCATTCGAATACACACTCGTGATTTCGACTCGTATTACAAAAGTGTCCCTCTTGTAGTGAATGACTTCTGTCACATAAAACGTAATCTGCAGTGTTTTCAATTTGTATGATACACTGCCCAGTAATCTATTTAGAGTGTCAATCATTTTCGAAGTGCTTAAGGTTTTCACATTAACAGACAGAACTATGCAACTTGAATAAGGTCATTTTACACCGACGAATGCAACTTAACAAAAAAATATATTTTCTCTCAAGTTTCTTGTTGACTTTCCACACAATCTGTAATGAGTTCATTTATAAATTTGTGTTCCATCCGCTTTCGTTGGTGTCTTAACCTCCTTAACCTGTGTTGTTATACAACCTTGAAAATATTCCAAATCTGTGAGTGAACGATTTGAATTTGAGCGGCATTTTTTTTAAAGATCAGATGATTTTTGACAGGTGATGTCAAAGAATGTTTCCTTTTTCAACTGACAAAAATGTTTGTTTTGAATTTGTAAGAACGAAAACAGAACCAAACTCCACTGCGTACAAATTTGATTTCTTTTCTCTAATTTTGGTGACGAAATGTTGGTGAGCAGTCAATTTTACGAATAGAATTCATCTTGCATTCAATATGTGGAAACCTCAAAAAACAATAAACAACAAATTCGGGCGAATTGTTGCTTTGATCGATATGGACTGTGAGTTTGATTCAATATCGGAGTGAAGGAAGTGACGATTATTTTTTTGAATTAGGTTTCTACTGCCAAGTCGAAGAGCAACTCAATCCGAATCTGAAAGGAAAACCAATTATCGTACAGCCGTTACAATATGACGATTATGGCGGAGGCGGGTAAAACAATTTCGACTCTCAAGAGTACCAATTTTCTCTACTTTTTCGTGTTTGTTTTTGGTGTGGCATCCAGATGCATCGCCATAAATTATGTGGCCAAAGCCAGAGGTGTTACTCGAAGTATGAGAGGTGATGAAGCGAAGCAAATTTGTAGTGATCTTCAGTTGATTCGCGTACCAGTAGTTCGTGGCAAAGCTGACCTGTCGAAATATCGAAATGCTGGCAAACAAGTTGCGGCTGTTCTACAAACATTCAGTCCATTAATGACACGGGCCAGTGTGGACGAGGCGTATCTCGATTTGACCCAACGGGTGAACGATCGCTTGGCGGATATGAATGCGGTATGTATGTTGTGGGAGATTTGATGGTTTCCAATTCCATTAAGAAATTCGAAATTTCCAGGGAAAATTTTCATTACAACCGGATGCTTTGACCAACACATTCGTCATTGGCTATCGAACCATTGGCGAATTCGTTCGGAATGTCACAAGAAAAATGTCGAGAACTGCTGCAGTTGTTCACGGTGATGATGAGTATGAAAATTTGAACGGAGAGGAATTATCGCCAGAAGATCTGAACGATGTACGCAGCAATGAAATAAAATTGTTGATCGCATCGTCGATCGTGAATGAGATTCGGGCCACTGTCAAGGCAAAAACTGGCTACGAATGCTCTGCTGGCATTGGACACAACAAAATTTTAGCGAAAATTGTTTGCGGATTGAATAAACCGAATAAGCAGACGCTCCTACCAATCAAACGGATAGCCGAATTTTACAAGTTCGTAACCATGTCTCCGACATTCGGAATTTTCGATGATTTTCCTTTCCCTTCATTCACACAGAACACTTCCGATAAAAAAGATCCAAGGCCTGGGTGGCAAGTTCGGCGATCGAATATGCAATGAATTGAACGTCCAGCATATGACCGAAATGCTGCAATTCACCAAAGCGGAACTTCAACAGCGATTCGATGAGAAAAATGCTCAATGGCTGTACAATTTGGCCCGTGGAATCGATGTGGACAACATGGTGATACCGCGTCTCGCCCCCAAAAGTATCAACTGCAGCAAAATGTTCCCTCGGCACAATGCTATCGTTGAGCTCACCCAACTCAGACATTGGCTGCATGAGATCATGAAAGATGTCATTGACAGAGTTGAGGAGGATGAAATGGATAACAATCGACGTGCGAAGCAAATGGTTGTCAGTTTTACACAGACGATCAACAGTTCGGATGTGGCCAGTTCGAGAACGGTGAATATTTCGGCAGTTGATGAAGAGAGAATGGTCAACGATTCGATCAATGTGATAAAAAGGACGACCGCGAAATTCTTAAAATCTGACGACGACAGCAATAGCCTGAACAATCCGATCAAATATCTCGGTTTCAATGTGAACAAATTTGAGGATTTTGGGAGACAGAGCAAAGGCATTGAGAATTTGTTCGTCGCTACCGGCCTGAACAAAGTGTTGAAATCCGATCACGAGCCATCATCAGAAAGGAGCACCGTATTTGACGAAGGAAGCGCAACCCTGACAGTTTGTACAGCATCAAAGAATCAGGAGAATGAAACCGACAGGCCTGATGATGACGAAAGTGATGCTACCATTGCGGGGAGTCCGATCGTTGATTTACCCACACAACAAGAACCAATCCAACGAAAGTCTCCAACAATTCAACACTTGCAATGCGACGCATGTAAAGAAATGATCGAAATGTCTCGCATGCAAGAACACACTGACGAACATTTGGCATTCCAATTGAATGAAGAAGAGATGCGAAAACGACCAGCTGCCTGCAACACTCCTACAAAGACACCGACCAAAAAGAAACAAAAAATTGACTCACAACAAAAGACTAGTTCGTCGTCCATAAAAAAGTTTTTCACTAGGCTGCGCGAACGAACACCCGAACCAGAAATGATGACCGAAAAGGTAGACGTGGAAAAGTGTAGTCAATGTGGCAAAGAGGTTCCAACAAGTGAACGCTTCGTTCATTCGGATTTTCATGTAGCCCAACAGCTTCGTGATGAACAGATGCGGAGTACTGACCTGAAATCCAAATTATCGGACGGTACGAATAAAACTAGGAAAAACAAGAAATCAATCGCGAAGAAGAATCCCTCTGTGCGTAATATTACGGCATTCTTTCAAAGTGCAAGTTGAAGTTAGCATCAAAGTTTCCATGGCCGAATGAAACAAAAATTGTAGAAACGAAAATGTTTTGATTAAAAAGTTTTACCCCAAATACTTTTTTCATATGAACAAATCGCCCATCGTACCCACACCACGTTACGTATCTGTGGAAACATCTGTCTGCTCCTCGACTGGGTGAACCAATTGTCCCGAAGAAATGAAAGGTAAGGTAGGTTACTCAACTAACTGAACAACATTCAAACAATGCTTCCTCAAGGAAAAGCTCGAGCCTCGATCCGGTGGAGATCTTTGAAATGTTTCATTACAATGAATTCAGCTAGTTCTAAAGATCGGAATGAGTTCGGGTCGACCTGGTGAGTTCACGTCAGAACCGATTTTCAGCTGAACATGTTTCGATAATTTGGGCTGAGTGTAACCTGAGATGCTTATTCAGGTCGACCTGTTCAGGTTGAGATCCAAGTTGACCTCGTGAATTTCACAATTTTTGAACTTATTCGAGCGCCCCCGATTCATTCAGCTTAGGTTCAGATCGACTTTTTATCAACCTGAAGCTGATTCAGATCACCTGGTTTTTGATTCAGTGGACCCAAGAACGGCCTATTCCGATAATTGGTTGCGTGGCGTCGACCTCTAAGCAATACACAAGTTATAAGCTTTTACCTGACCAAGAAGTTGAGCTCCGCACTACAATATACTAAGTAAACGAGAAAAGCCGTAGCAGACGCTGCGACGGAGCCCCGTACGATATCGTATACCTATTGCACGTAGGCCTACGATGCCGTATGTCTGTCTCAAGTAGCCCTTGTATCTATGCAACTATAATGTGACCGCCTGTGTACCTAGCACAAAAAAGTTGTATGAAACATAGCCGTTGTCGCATAGCGCGATTCTAAATAGCCGCAAGAAGTACGCTCTTAAAAAGTTCATAGAAGCCGTCCTAGTCTAAACCAAAACCCGTAATCTATTATTTTTAACCAAGACAATTAGAAAAAAAAATATCGGAAACGGGAGTTGAACTCAGACCACCTCGCTTAAGAGCCGTCGATGCTAACCATTAGACCACCAATTCATTTAATGTCCAATGGAAATCAACATATTGTCATCTACACATGTCTTTTCTTCAAATAATCTCTTCATGCCGCCATATTTTTGATTGAAATAAACCTCACTTTTTTGATAACAAATCAATAAGAAAAGGTCTCATCAAGATTGCTTTCGATTACTCAAGTTATTGCGAACACGGACAGACGGACATTTTTATTTATTTTAAATTCGTCATCTATAAGCATGCCAAAATGATATGTACAAACTCCCAGGCCCCAACTCGACGTGTTACAAACGTCATAACAATCCTAATAGCCCCGTCGTACTTCGTACGGGGCTAAAAAGTTTGAGTTCAACAAAGGATTATTCTAGATTCTCTTGTTGGAGATATTTTTGTTGAACGATGATGTCATATAGCCTTACAACGCTATAACGCTATAACGCTATACAACAAATCTATTGCACAATATAAATTAATGAAGCCGTAACTGTGTTTATATCAAGCCAAATATAATTTCCGTTGTGTGAATCAAAGTGGATGAATAGAGTTCCAAGAAATCCAAGTACTTTCAAAAACGGTGTAGTCATCTGTTATCGACAATGATGATTGTAATAAACGATTGACTCGTCATAGCATTCCATTACATACAAAAATGTATCTTGTAACAAATGAAGTAAAAAACCTTGAATCGAACAAAACGAAGTAGCAGATTTGCAGAATACGTCTGTCATTTCTGAAAGGTCCAGTGGTTGTTTAATCATAGTTAGGAAATGTTCGAACTATAAGTCAAACGTCCCACCGAACACTTCGTTGCATAATATCATCACGTGTATCGAATTGAATTTGATTCAAATGAAGTATGTAGCAAAGCAACAAGTTCACCCCTGTGATATTGCTGTGCCTGATAGTGTTTGGCTATGCAAGCGTTAACATAAAAACCATGGCCCATGCCAATGAATATGGCATTGTGAAGAATTCCTTTCATTTTCTTAGCCAACAAGCAAATTACATTTCCACTGCGCTCTACATTCAGTTTGTTCTTTTCATATTCTTCCCTTCCCTATTACCTATGGGTTCTCCTCTCTCTTCTCCGTCTGCTTGCAGCAAACCACTACAATCACATACATTTTTCTTTCCATAATGGTATTGTGTTATTGTGTAGTCGTTTATCCCACGTTTTTTTTCTTCTCCTCGTATTTGCTGTTGCTGAATATAAAGCGGAAAATTTATTTAAAATATTTTCATGAAAAATATTTTATCCCCCAAAAACGGTTTTCTTTTATGTATTTTTATCATCCAATATTTTATCTGTGGAAAAAACACATTCACTCTGTGTATGATGGAGCATATACGTAGAGAGTGGAGGTAATATGCGAACGGAAAATATATGTACAAAGGAGACACTGTCGAGCGAAAAGCAAACATTTTGACATTGTGCATTTGGATGTTGCAGAATATCTACTCATAAGAATTCTAGAAAAAGAATTGTTCCAAATCTGGAATCACCTTCCCGGTTCTAGGTTTTCAATCTCTTAATTGTGCGCAACTAAATAGCACCTCTCTAAGCCATTCGTTGGTATACTCTTCAGCTTTAACGCGAATGTAACCTATTCGATACATCAATTCGGCCTTTGGCCTTATGAATATTCAACAAGTGGTCAATGCGGTTGCGGTCATTGTCCATAATTGTCCAGAGTCACATAATTTGATTTTTGTTAGCTATAAAGAGCTCATCACAGTTACAAGTGGAAGTACAAACAACTCTAGAGTGAAAAGATGAGTGGATTTAAAATCATCAAAAACATTCGACAAAAGAACCTAACGATTGGAGTAGGCTAGGAGTCGACCTGACCTGTTTTGATAATTTGGGCTCCGACCTAGGAGCAACCTGAAACGTTTGATCGAGCTGACCTGCTCAGGGCTGGGTTTCAGGATGATAGATTGGATATTCTTTGTCGAACAAAGGCCATCCTAAAGTTGACTCTCATGTCATACTAATTTATTCAGAGGTTCTCTTCGACCGGAAGCTGAGCTGAAAAAATACGGTGAACTGATTTTTGATTCGGGTCAGCGCATTCATCCATTTCAATCCTTATAAAAGAATCTGATTCACTTAAAATTTTCATCCTACCCATCGAAACCAACTGAGTGGACAATCTATCTTATTACTTGAAAATAGAAGTTGATTTGTGCACAGTATTCTGGTAATTCTGGAAAGCTTTGGATTAACTTTATATCTACTTTGATCAAATAGCAATGCAAAGCCGTTATACCCCATTTTGAGCTAAGTGTGTACCTCACAACGAATTTCATCAAGCTTGCATCAATCGGTATATATATTGGAAAAGTATAAAAGTGACTTATGAAAATTTCGTTTTTCGGGTTTTAACATACGTTCAAAGTAGGCATGCGTGTAGAATTTTTCGCGTGATTTCCTATTTCATACAATTTTTTTTGTGTATACCAAAAGCGAGAGGGGGAAACTACTTCGGAGAGTCAAGTTTACGAACGATAGGGCTTACCCCTATCAAATTATTTAGAGGTAATCCATAAGGTCTAAGAGAAAGGTGGCGTTGAAGGTTACAATTTTACCCGCTTTATGAATGGCATCTTTTATCATGAAGTGGATGTTACACATATACTAAAAAGATATGAATTTTACCGTTATCGGGTTCACGGGATTCAAAAATTCAGGCCCGATACAGACACGCGGGCTACACCCACAGCTCTGCGGTACTTTGCATAAGAAACTAGTCAACTGGTTTTGACAAACGAATTCTATTGTTAAAACCGGTTGAATAGTTTCTTTTGCAAAGTACAGCGGCTTTCATACAAAAATTCACCTACTGTGGTGACTATGTGATGTCGTCACTGTGGCTGTGATGTCGTGGTAAATTTTCTTGTACGAAAAAAACATCATGTTCCCGCGTACACAGAGAAATGGCACCCACGACGGCAATTTTATTATAGGTACGTGTAATAAAATTGCCGTCGTGGCAACAGTATATAGCCTTGCGCAGCTCCAGCATGACTTGTCTCGCTCGTCTCCAATCGTAGAGTGATGAAAATGTCAGAGCTTCCATGAAAATGCGGTACAATGCAAACATAAAATTAGCTTCAATATTTTTTGTAAATCTCGGTGACTTTCTTTTTATAAATGAAAAACTCAATGCGATGAGTGGACGTGTAATTATTAATTTTCGTTTCAAACCGCTTATAGGTTTGTTCCAAATGCAACTTGCAGTTGCAGTGAAGTGTCAAATTTCATCCACGGAGCCATAACCTCATCGTTTTTGCGAACAATTTGTCAACAATAATGTTTGGTTATGTCGTCGGTGGATGAAGTTTGACATTTTGATATTGCACACTTGGAACAAACCTATGGGTCATACATAGATGACTTCACGCCTTTTCAGTGCTGTCATCAGATTAAAATCACTAATAACTCAACAAGTGTGCACTTTTTGAGTCAATAGTGTCTCCTAGCTCGCCCACCTAGGACACACAATTGACTCAAAAACAGTGCCGCATCTTCATCGAGACCCATTGGACCATGGTTCACGGCGGTGAAGGAATGAAACTTCATTTTTCAATGTAAAAAAATTTTCGCTGCACGGCATTTCTTGAAACACATCGTTTTATGGGTGTACCTTGTAAAAGAAACTAGACGCGAGACTAGAGTGGTCCAAGCGCTGAGTATGCTATGTGCGGCACTGCTCAAAAAAGCGAGTGCTTGTCGAGTTATTAGTGATTTTAATCTGATGACAGCACTGAAAAGGCTTGAAGACATTTTTATGTGCAATGGCTCATTGATGATAGAAAGGTTTTGTGCACTGTCAGTACCACGAAAATCATGTAAATCAACAAAAAATCACAAAATCCAAAAGAATCACGAAAAGTTGAAGTCATGGTACAGCTTTTTTGGAAGTAGTTTCCTCCTCGACCAAAAACGTCGTATCTCCCGCAAACATAACATATATGAGACTGCATTCCGCATATATACATGCACTGTACACATTTTTGTGCAACATATACCATTGTATGCATGTATCAGTTGATATAGTTTTTCGAAGCTCTACGATATAACACACACACACACACAGCTTCGATATGAATTTTTCCTCAATGCATCGACGAAAAGTTTGTTTTGTCGATTTTTATCATAAAAATGGAATTTTTATTTTATGCTTCCTTTTTTT
>JANTFA010198521.1:0-17563 GCA_026413405.1 Phytosciara flavipes
CAAAATGTCACACACACATTCAAGTAGATGATTTGTCGTTTTAAAATGTCAGTTTGTTCTATTGAGACACCCCTTGGCGTCACCTAATTTAAGACGTTTTTCTAGGGAGGGAAGGGCCAAAACACCTCCGTACCCGTAGTAATGTAAATAGCCTTTCACTTCATTCGTCAATTTGATTTACCGATTCATCTTCCCACAACGGACTTTACCTTATTCGGCTAGAACTGAAGATTGAACATAAAATCTATTGAGATTCTACACTACAATTTTGAAGTTTTCCTTTGATAATTTCGCATACCTTTCCTGCTATGCCAGCGAAATATTAACATTTTATTATTTATCCAAAGAAGTGTTCCATGCCTCATTAACACTATGTGTTAAAGCAAAATCGATGATGATGATGATGATGATAATGGCATTACTATATTAGTTTCGCTATTAATACGTTGTTTAGAAGAGTTTTAAATTATATTGCAAAATGCTAACACCTCTTTCCTATCCCATACATTTTCAATCCATCCATTTATAATGCGATATTTATATTCATTTCATCAAACCAGCGCGCTAACATAATGCTAAAATTATATCATTTTTTACGTAAAATACACCTTTCGATGCACATAGGCAATAATGAGTTAAAAAAAAGAACGAATTACAAGTGTAAAATAAATTGAAATATTATGGTCTACAGAGCCTTTAAGCATTTTGTCTTCTTATAAAACCATTTTGTATTTGCAAATTTTTTCTTGAAATGATTTTATAAATAGCCGAAAATTGATTCAATATCATCATCATTTTCAGCTGGTACCGTATGGATGAATGGACGCGATGTTGCTCCATATGGAATGTTCACATCGTTTTTTTCCCATTCAAGTATTTGCTTTGCAATTTTCATTATTGAATTTACCATTAATGCAATTAGGATTATCCTCTTCTCTTCGTTGTAAATGTAAATCAAAATGGAATTTTCTTTTAGTAAAGTGTATTGGCAGTGCCGGATTACCATGCGGACTAATTGGGCTAAGCGCTGGTTGCAAGTACCGAGCCATTATCGAATTAAATCAAACTGTTACCAAATTCGCTTTAGCTACTTTTAAATTTGAAAAAACGATTGAAGTTGCCAGTGCTGAGAGTTCGGCTCCCGACTATGACTATGACAGAAAACAGAAACCGATTATCAGACGTGTACACAAAACACAGCTGATTGAATTGGTTCGAGTATTTGTTAGTTGGTGGATAAAGCTTTCACACGGCTTGCCGGCAAAGATATTGTTTGGGGGACGCTGGCGTTCTGCTCCAACAAGTTTCACTCCTATGTACATAGATGGCACTCAACATCGATGTAACTTAGGTTTGCCGCGCTTTTGGAGTCACCTCAGGAACCTCACTCAAATAGTCCAAAAATATAGTCAAACATTAAAAGCCCCAATGAAAAGTTCTTTCGATAGACCTCTCAGAAGTGAATAAAAGGGGAACAGTTGGGCCGGCCGAATGGAACGGCGACAACAGCGATTCGGGCTAACACAAGAAGAGAAGAAGGAAATTGTGAATGCGATATCTGTAACACCATCAATGAGAAACGCATACCGGCTGTGAATTAAATCAAATATTTTAAAACGCTGACCCTGAAAGTCGAAATGACCAGGAGAGTTTTTGTAAACATCAGTCATAGGCATAAAAAAGCGCGGAAAAATGTATGAGCGGCCAGCTAGCCTTGGTAGTGCTAGTTCGCAGCTCCGTAGAACAGTTCAAAAATGACCAGGAATTAATGAATGCAAATTTTTTAGGACAATTTACTTGAAGTTTGAAACAGCTCTAATTTCTTCACAGATCTAGAGATTTGAATCCGATTTTTTCAACGTCAAACGCGACTTCCAAAGTCAACTTTCACAGTTAATGCAAATATGTTCAGAATGCCGGTGAGTGTAAGAATTTTCCGATTCCCTTTGACAGTGTAGCATTGAACTTGTGTATAATTATATCATTTTTACGGAGTCGTGATACTTTTTATTTATTTAAAAATCGCCATCTTAGTCACTTAGAAGCTCTACATCTCCCTCCCTGTTACAAAATTCTACTTGCTACCCCAAAACAATGAATAAATTAAGATAACAAACATGTCTGGTAAGACAATTGCAATTTCATTCTATATTTCTCTATTTCCCAAGCAATATAACACGAATGTACATGGTGGTGACGGTGACCGCTGGGTTGGTGATATTGCAATTGGAAATTTTTGAATTTTTAATTTAATTTTGCATTGAAATTCGAACAGAAACTTTATTCGAAAAGTTTTTTCAATCAAAGGCTCGGGTGTCTAGAATGTATTCCAACAGACGGGTTTTTCTCTAGCATTCGTATATTTTGTATTTTACATCACTGTGTTTTTAATGTGAACTATGTGGATTCAACTAACCATATTGCATGCATACCGCAGATACATTTTCCGTTTGACCTTATTAATTACAGTTCACTCAACGCAATGAAAAGAAAAAGTAATCCATTAACATTAACACAACATACATGCATGTGTCCGAGTTGTTTGACTTTGTTATCATAGGCATAGTAATCGAATATGATTGACGCATCTCACTCAATAGTATCTAGGAAAAAAAATTATTTACAAAAATCGAATTCACACGTTCACAACGGAAGGTAAACGGAAATTAACTCTTTTTAAATCGATTTGGCTTTGGTTATCATTTTATGTAATAGAAGAAGCTTTTTGCCTAATGCTAACCACAGTGAATTTCTATTTTACTGAGCCAAGGGGTTGATAGATGGTTTTCGCACATAAATCTTGTCTCAAAAAAATCAAAGGAAATGAGCTTGCCAAAGTAGTCACAAGAAGCTCGTTCATAAAAGAAATTGAGTTTGTGTGCTCTCGGCTTATCTCACTTATAAGATCGAGATTATAAATTCAAATGTGCAAGAAGTAAGACCGTTCATAAATGATGTTAGGAGGTTCAAAAAACGTGATTGTTCTCACGATTGGAAGGCACTTTTGATTTTGACCCAGATAGCTCAATCGGTAGAGCGTTGGAAACATACCCCAAGGATCCCGGGTTCGAATCCTGGGATGAAAAATCCTACCTGGCTTTTTCTAATCACAAGGTGGTTAAGTATTCGCTATTAGTCATTAATAGTGTCTATGAACTACCATAATATTCAGGTAGTTCTCACAAAGCCACATCGGTAACACATATCATTACGTTACAGCAATGACTATCTACTCCATCTAGAATCTACAGATGAAAGCTCATACATACTAGATTTCAAGTCGAAAAATGCTTGAATGGATTTCATTAGAATTAGCGAGTATGCGCAACGGGCCCATTTGACGCCTAGTTAAAGGATACGAGGATCGAAAATTTCCTAAAAGAAAGTGACGTCATTTATGAACAGCTTCTAACACATGTAAACATGACTTACAAACTTGAATTTATAAGAGGCCATTCACACATTCACAGTACTTTAAAATAAAGAATTTCAGAGGGTGCGTAATTTGTGAATGGCTCCTAACTACGAGCGCAAACTCACTAATATATCAGTTCCAAGATCAGTTCATTAGCAAGGCTTTAAAGCTACATTACTGAGATAAATTAAAAGTTTTTCGACGACAAGTTACGGCATTCGGAATTCTTTGTAATGCTCGGAACAGGTCAGGTTTGACCTGACCCTGAAATGAAAAAATCTGCTTAAATCTGGTTCTGGACATGACCTGATTCCGAGTCTTATGTTTGGAGGATGTAGCAGAGGGAGTTTTCATGTTACTTTGGGTTCAACGGCAGTTTAAATGACGTTAAGTGGCTTCCTTGTGAGAGGTGAAACCCACAGTGTGGGTGGAGTTGATATGTCAACAAATTATTGCTCGAGTTTTCCTGGAACCTAATTGAATCTTAATGGACCGATGTAATCTTTGATGAATCGACTAACAAAGGACAAAGAAATATATTTCAGAAACTGATTTCAAAATAATATTGACCGATCGTTACGATGTCGAATTACCAAATTCACTGCAAATTATATCATGAACCACATTTCATAATCACATTGAACGATTAATGTAAGACCATTTTCTTAAACAATAAAAAAGTAGAGTAGATGGAATGCCCTCTAACACCAATTTGTGATTGTTAAGAATATTGGAATATTGAGCAAGCTAACAATACAATACGTATGCATGAAGCGAGAACAAATCGTTGCTAAATAATATCAATGGAACTAAAATCAAAATCATCACAATAAATTAATAAAAGCCAACAGTCTTTCAAGTCAGTACAATATGCGAATCGTGTTGCAGGGACGACGACACGACCATAATAATTATTGTAATGTGTCCATATTGCATTATAACGCGCGTATGTGTCTTCAGTTTGAACACAAAACCGAAATTAATTACAGAGATTACATGAAATTGTAATAATTAAATTCGTTAAAATTGATTTGCACGGTGGATAATTTGATTTGGCAATTTTTTTTAAATTCATTTTGTCATAAGTATACAGTCTGTGAATTTTAAGAACCGACATGTTCCTGTCTTGGGATCTCATTTGGGATAGTTCAATGTAATGAATGAATGGATGGATGAAGGTAGGCTTCTGTATAATACAATAGGTAGGATCACCGTTCAGTACTTTTTGAAATTCATTTTCTTCATGTTGCTAATGTGGCAAGGTCAACAAATTTGCAGAAGCACTTAGTTCAGCAGGCTACATAGACCGCAGTTTCAAAACTCATCAAACCTATCGAATACAGTGACTAACTTTCAAAAACCAACCACTGCAACGAATTTTTGTTTTTCAATATTTATTACATTTCCCAGTGTTTGAAACATCAAAGCGCGGTAACATAATACGGCTGTCCTTGTCATATATACTCGCGTACGAGTAGGAAAACCAATAAACAAATCAGTGACATCTGGCACTTTAAACACTGGTAATCTCAAAATCGTTAAAAAGTTAAAGATTCTAGTATTGGCTGGTTTTTAAATGTTAATCACTGTACTATGGCGATTCATTGTCAAACGAGCAATACGAGAACAAATTCCTTCATCTGCTAGTGTTATGGGTTGAGGAATGTTGCATCCATCAATTGTAAAAATTAAGCGAAATTTCCACTCGCTAAGTTACTAGTTGCTTGTTTGCTTGTTTATCACTAATGCAAAGCCAATTAGACGCACGCACTAGTTGAAGGCTGTCAAACCTAATGCATTCTAACGCATTTCGGTGATTTTTATGTGTGCCTTAGATGTGTTGTCATTATACTGCACATGACCTGTGTCACGGCTTTCCGGATTAGTTTCTCCTTCTAGTAAATTATTTTAACATTGATTACTGTCAGCATTGATTGTTTTTCTATAGCAAGTAAAACAGTGAGAATATGAGACTGAAATGTCTTTAGTAAAATTCCATTCCATGATGATACGCTAATATCGAACATTAATCGAAACCACTATAAAACCAGTATTTCGTAGAAAAGTCAAATTATGCGTAATATATGGAAATTATACCCCAATTTCTTACACACAATGTGCGTATTTTATCGTTTTCGGCGATTTCACTCTTTCTTAACTAGCACGAATGCCGGTGAAATTCTGAATTTTTATCAGTCTACTAGCTCAGTCTATAGGTCCGTACGTAATTCATTCGACGGGTCTTATTTATTTGCTATGGTACGTTCACAAAGGCTAAGGACAAAATAATGTTCAATCAGAAGTGAACACTTAGTTCTAAGTATTTAGTTGATTGACTCGTGACGCGAGCAGAATTTTTTTCAGGACATGTAGTAAGCGTGTCCTTCTCGGTTTCACCTCGTTAGGACTACCTTACTATTAGTAGTAAGTGACGAGATAGCTTGTTAAGCACCAAGTTGAAGGATTGGATGGTTTTTGCCACTAGCTAGTTGTAATGTTATCAAACGAACAAAGTGATAACCACATCGTGTGACAAAAACACTCAATTGTCCAACGTGTTGGAAACACGGTTTTCTGCAACGAAAAGTGGACTTCTGAGATGCAAGACATTACATTACTTTATTAATGAACAATTCTATGAACGATCAAGTCGACTGAATTTGTGTATGCTTCAAAAATTGGTTCACAGCGTTCATAGGCGAATGGTTAGTTGCCCGCTACGTATTGGACTGTGGTGTCGAGAATGATGTTTGATCAGAGCAGGGTGTTTATTTACGATTAACGGTTCGAAAGGAGCTACAAAAAGTATATGAAAATCCATTTCGTCACTCGGTGACAAAAAACACTGTTGGTTAGATGCAAAGTATAGAAAAACATAGCAGAAAAGACCTCACGAACGTCACCCAAACGACGCATGAGAAAGTCCACTTTTCGCAACCCAAGACAACATTGATTCGGAGCCTTTTGCTAGACTATGAGAACGACAAAGTCAATCTGTCGACTCCATCTTGAATATCATGTCTTACGGGCGGCAACTTAGTTTCAAAAAATCATTATGATCGAAAAATCATAAGATAAACATCAATCATGATATTGAATAGGGCATACCTATCCATACCATACACACATTCTGTTCCAACCAATACAAGAACACAGAAATCAAGCGATACTTTATCGCTTCCTATCCGAAACGCATTAGCATAATTTCATTTTTGTTCGACTATAAATACGAGACGTTGGACTGTATTTGGACAGATCGCTGGATCACTGCCGTCGAAATGAAGCTAAGTCTAGTGGTGTTAATCGTTGGAATTTATTTCACAACATTGGCTCGTTCTGAACTAAGCAGTTTAAGTGCGCTAAAATGCAGTTCGAAGAACATAGATATGCGGTTGAAAGTCGTGGATCTATATACCGGATTGAATCAATTATGCGGTATACCGATAGTTGTACAAACAACGACAACTACGACAACTACTACGACTAGTACGACTACTACTACTACAACTCCATCTTGTGATGTGGTACCTGATCTAGGTAAGTTAGTGAAACATTTAAACATCAACTGATCTACTAAACCCTCGACTTTTCGTTTGATTTTACAGTGGTATTGAGGGAGCTATACAACGATGATAAAACAGATCATTTCTACGTAACAGGAAGAGCTGAACTTAGGGCGGCAGAGGCTGACGATTACGAGCAGCAACGTCCTCCGCCCGGAAGGGTTACCAATGACCCGACCTGTCCTTGTGGAACGGCGCTCACAGCTATTTATCGTTTGGTTAATCCAACTACCAACGACCATTTTTATACCGGATTTGAAGCAGAGGCCACCAATGCAGTTGCCAGATATGGATATACCAACGAAGGAATAAAGTTTTATTGCAGTTATACGAGAGGCGTTTGTGGTGCAACGGTGCCACTTTACAGATTTTGGGATAGTGCGAATACTGATCATATATACAGTACAAGCTCTGTACCTCCTGGCACAGCGAACTTCGAGGGAGGTCTGTGCTACATTTGGCCGAGATAAATACGTGTTGTTTACTGTGAAAGGAGATTTTGTTATGTGTATTTATTGAATGTGAATGGAATTCCGAATGAATTTAGAGTGAAAGTTCAGCTGTTTATGTCACGATAAAATAAAGAACATTGAAATTCTAGCAAATAAATTGTTTTCATTCTTGTTTCGTAGCTACTTATGAAAGTCTTAAAGAAAAAGTTTGCATTGTATCCACCCACTGGCCTCAAGTCTACCTTAATGTCGGTTCTCAAAATTCAACCTCTGTAATTTTACACGAAAATTTGATGGGCACGTATTGTTGTGGTGTTCAGTTCATTGCATTGCTTGACAGATTATAATACAGAAAGACCAGCAAAAAAGCGATTTACTGCGGATAAAGTAAATGAGCGTCTTGTAATCGAGAGAACTAATATTTCTCAATATAAATTTCTGCTTCAATTGAGCTGTCTGAAGAATCACAAATCAACGTATGGTAATGTGAAGAAAGATCTGTTGCTGACACACAAATACTTTCTTCACATCGAGTAATCCAATTATTCGGCATAGCTTTTTTATCAGCGGACCTAAAATACATATAAGCTCTCGTTTATCAAAACATTTTCTTCTTCACATTATGTTTTCAAAATACTGTGCATCAGTGTTCTAGAACCATCGAACAATAGTCTTCGAGACAAAACTTTCTGTGAAATCAAGTATATCGATGAGGTCTAATTTTCCAGACCATCATTTGGAAGGTATTTCGCCGGTGAGACTTCAAATTATCGCTTCATTTTTTCAATAGAATGGCCATTCCATTGCGATTACTTGCGCTAAGTTCGAAACACTTACGGCCAATACCATTAAATGAACTTTTCAGCACTATGCGAAAAAATATCGCAGTCAAATGAATTTAATTAACTTTCGTTCGTGTGAGCGCAATCGCACAATTATATCAAAACGGAAGAAGTTTTATCTCAACAATTTTGATTTTGAAATGACCTCATGAACTTTTCAAATTTACATTCCACGATTTCAGCCTAGTTGAAAAGAATGTCTTTGTGTGAAGGGTTTTTGTGTGATAAAATCATTACTTCTGAAAGAAGAAAATGTTGGACTTGCATCGCCCATTCTTTTGTAACAGTTCTAGCAGATTTCGGTTTTTGATTTCTGTCGACATCGTCGACAAAGTCAGAGAACCGAATAGTTTGCTAAGGTCTAAGTTCTTTCGATAGACATTCCTAAAGTGAGTAAACGGGGAAGACCAAAGCACAGTTGGGCCGGCCAAATGCGACAGCGACAAAAGAGATACAGACTAACGCAAGAATGGAAGAAAGGAATTGCGAATGCGAGACCCGTAACACAATCAATGAGAAACGCATACCGGCCATGAATTAAATTAGCTAATTTAAACGGAAAACTTTTACAAACACAAGTCGTAGGCAAAAATAATGCGAGGAAGAAGATGTGTGTCGGTATTTTTGTGAATATTTCAAATTTTAAGTGCTTAACATATTCATGGAAATCATTACCGTCTTGTCTGATGCCTCTAAACCATGTTAAAGCTTAATATTGGTGAGTTACTTAATATCCGGGAAAATGTTGTCTTCTAACATTACACCCAGAAAAACCATTGCGAGCCACTTTAATGTCCTTCCAAGAACTTGCTCCGACCTGAGTCTAAAACATATTGTTACAAGTTACAAGTCTAAAGTCCAATAAATATTGTCATGTCATCCACCCAGCTCACATCTCCATTTACCAGATTAACATAAGAAGTAGCACAAAGCGAACGCAGATAATGGGATATTGAAGTAGTGAATCATTTTTAGTTATTCATATAATCTTTTGATATCGCTTGAAATTTTATAAGCCTTTACTTAGTAGTCCTTGAATCAGCAAGCACGAAAGACACAGAGGCTGTTTTTTTTTGCTGAATTTATCCTTTCACAGACCCAGACATATTGTTATCAGCATTTTTATCGGGTCTACTACTTCTTCCGATAAAATCATTTTCAAAATTTTAATTTCAAATCTTTTACTTCAATTGTTTAACCATTCATTTTTTCATAAATGACGCCGAACTTGCCGGATATTTTCATTTACATTTTGTCGTTCTTATTGATAACAGATGCATTGTGGAGTTGAGCCGGTAAACTGAAAAACTGAAATTTTCGGTTTGGGTTTGAACCGAACCGAAACTATCGGTTTTGTTCCAATTAAAAATTAATAGAAGACTCGTTCTAGTGACTTGTGTCCCGTTTAACTCCTATTTATTGAATGTGACTTTTCTTACATGTTCTTCTGAATTTAAGGGCTATGCATGACATACGTGATCAAATTCATTCAAGTTCAATTCTAATGTGGTCTCATACTTTGAGAATGATGTCATTAAGGTCAATCAAACGACTTAAGCATCGTTTTAAGGTAACTCGATTCGATTCGGAGCACAGCGAAGTACTTCGTGCTTAGTATCAATCTGAAGAAAAAGACAGACTGAATACCTACAATTACTTACCGTCTGGAAACAGGTTAAGTGCACTAAAGTCTAAAGTACTTCGACTACACAGACAAATCATCTCGTTGTTACGGCATAAATAGATGAAAACTGGTACAAGACCTTAAATTCCACAACCACTTTTCCCAGGAACTATCGAGGAAGTTGGTTGGCACTTCAAGCGTCAAAATTAGATTGCTAAAATAGCCAACATTCGAATATCAATATTTTATGCGAACAGATTCTTTACATAATTTCCAAACGAACAGAAAAAAAATCCAATTTTTATGCAGACAAAACTTTTGTTCATGGAAGAATATTCGCAGACATTCTTTAATATTTCATCATAGCACCCATCAGCGCATAAGGCATCTACATGTGCATAACCAAAACTATCATCATCACCATCATCATCATCGCGTATGAATCGGTAATCACATTACTATAAAACCACAATGCAAAAAAAAACACCAAGATTTTGTAAATACACACAAGTTGAGTGTGGTTTTTTTTGGTGTGTGATGATCAATTGAAAAGAGAAAGACTTTTTAAACACATAAGCATCCCACAAAATGTTTTTTGAGTTTTAAGGTGGGAAATGTTGGTTTTGAGTGGAACTTTTTGAAATTAGCGATCGGACGGTGCTACATTTGTGAATACATCAAGACAGGCGAAATAATTTTTAATGTGCGGTATACGTGAGCGGTTGTGTTTTTTTGCTGCTGCTGTTGTTGTAAACGCGAACGAAACGTGTATCTCTATACGCGAATTGAGTTGAAAAAGATTTTTTTTTATCGAATTGGTGCAGAAGAAAAGTTGATGAATTTTGAAGCAAAGAAGAAAAGAATTTGCTTCTGAAAAACTCGCAGACTAGTGAGACGGTATCTTTGAGGAAAAGACGCCGATACTTAAGTGGAAGGATACTAATAAAAAAACGGATACAAAACGAATAAAAAAGTACAGAAACTGCAATGAAATTGTTTGTGTTTATATTGGGCGTTTGCCAAATTTATAGTGTCTCATCACAAGGATTTATACCCCCATACCGACCGGTAAGTTCAAACCATTCAAATATACAAAATTCCAAAAACGAATTTCATTTTCTTTCTTGCATTTTTGTTCAATATCAAATAATAGTCAATGCACTTATCGTACGGTCATACAGCACAGCAGAATGGCATTTTATGTGCGATGCTGTTGTTGTTGTTGCACTGTTGATGATGATGATTTACCACCACAGATTGTTTGCGCGATTCGTCGATGAAACTATGACCTTTCGAGAGCTTCATTTTCTCCATTCCGTAATACAAAAATATTTCACTTTCTTCGTAGAATGTTTAGACGGTTTTGTTTAACCTACTAAAAAGGCTTTTCAAATGACTCGTTGGTTACTTTTCCACTTATTTCATTTATGTTTGAACATAAAATGCCGTTGAAAAAGAATTATTGTTGTGGCGCACATATATGTGTGTGCTGTATGCATTCGAACACTGTCAGTTTTACATTTCACATTCGACTTGTGTTAATTTTTGGGTTTTTTTATAACTTTGTACTCCATCATTATGTGTGGCATATATGGGAAGGTAGTTAAAAAATTGAATCGAGTTTTAAGCTTTCATAAACGGCTAATCATCTCTTATCGATTACACTCAACCAAAATCCAATAGATTTGATCTATTGATGATCCAAGATAATGGAAAAGAAAACCTTCGAATTCCGGTGCCTTTTTTCAAGTTAATTAATTTTAACGGTCCCGTTTTATTCACGTAACTCGTAACCTAGTAAAAGAACTAGAGGAGGCTAACATAAATTAACCAATCAGTGTATCGAACTGATGGAAACCAATTAACGTTCCATCGAAGTCATAAATTTCTTCTTTCTATTACCCAAAAAAAAACTGATTTCGATTATTCTAATTTTGTCACACATAATATGCTCGTGGTACTTTAGCATACAAAAGCCCGTAGAGAGGAGTGACTAAATTGAGAAAATAATTCGAATTTATCAATCTCATCAACAATTTAGCACAAATGCAAATTGTTTGTTGATAATAAAAAACAATCATTCCGCTCGAAAAGCGGAAATCTGAACATTTTGAATTTCGTCTTGCTTTGTCACCTATCTGCTTTGTAATATTTTGTCAAGTGGGTTGAAGCGGAAAATAAATCGGTGACAAGAAATTCATATGAAGAATTTTCTTGGACAATTTGATTTGTCTGAAGACTTGACTTCTTTTTGGGAATCAGAATCTGTTTTCATATCCTGAATTTTTTTAAAAATTGAACCTCAATGAAGTTCGTTCAACCTGATAATTCTTCACGATTTCACAGCTTGAAAATCTTTGAAGTACTAGATTTTCGTCGATAGTTAATAGATATGACTCAATAGGTATGAGCCGAAAGGTCGTTGCAAATGTCAATCGTCATCCACAGAGAAGCCAACACAATCTTACTTTGAAGTTTTTCCAAGTGGGCGGCTTTGTTTGCTCCAATGGATGACGGTCGGTTGTTTTCGGCTTGTCAAAAATCGTGTTTATCATACGACGGAACGGACCTGTACGGTTCGCTCAACTTTTTCAACTTCAAAGTCTTCGATACATAAGAATAAGTGATTGTCACTCATGTCATCTCCAGTCCTTCAACGCAGCTGTGATTTTAATAGTTTGAGTTTGCTACACCCCTAGGAAATGAATCATTACCCGATGACATTTGAGGGAATTTTCATTTCCCAATGGCTAGCGAATAAAATAGCCTGTCTACTGATTTGAATATTGTTATACTGTCTCGCTTCCGACTCGAGCTGCAAAATTTGTCAAAATAAAAATCTCCAACCCAATCTACTACTAATAACGTCTTTCTCTGCTGACTGTATTTCAAACCAATTTCCCAAACCGATTCCGGACCAAAAAAGGCAATACTTGACTTGGATGATAAGCTTTCATTCCACGCAAACAAACGATATGTTTGCAGAAATTGTAAACAGAATACGTTTGAAATGCTTTAAACATTTTATAATCCCTGCCAGCTCAACTTTTCCTTGCGTGTAATAGTTCAACGTAACTATGCGATAAAAATGATATTGTCATTCGAACAGATATCTGTTTTCCATTACAAATTGCAGTTCAACTTGTTTCATCAATAAAACTCAGTTAAATAACATTTCGATTAATGGTTGTTGTGTCACTGATGCCGATTAATCGATTCACATTCACACCACACATTTGAAAATTTGCTCCAACTTTTGAATCAGCAGAAATCAATACGCCTAATTCATCGCCTAACATAGCAAATAAACTAAAACAACAGTCGTCGCACCACATTTCAAACGAAAAGTCTAATTCCATTATGTCCATATAAAGCGAAAGGAAACCATGATGCCGTTTGTGCCATTCGCTTTTGCAGGCCGCCGAGCAAGACATTCTCATTGTCGCTTTTTACGAATGAAAATGAAATTTTGGATAATCTTTTGATTTATGATTGGAATAGAAACATCTGTTGGTGCTAGCTATTATGACCGAAACGTTTACAACATAATTCCTTTGTTTAGGAAAAAAAAAGTATCCTCTGGTTGGGCAATCGATTGAAAGCTTTTCTTTTGAATTTGCAAAGTGTAAATTTCGTAGAAAATACAAAATTTGAATACGAGAAAATTTTACATAAAATTTCATTTTCTCACAATTTTTATTAATCATTAATCAATTCAATGCTTGAAAAACAAACAACAACATCGCATCCACCACTCTTTCCATTCAGATAAACTGTGTCTGCATACTGAAATATATTTATTTTATAATAATGATGATGATGTACCACTTCTTGTATACGAGCATTGATGTTTCCATGTAAAACAACCTACCTAACCTACCCAATTATCAGTTGTGGGACCTTTTGTAGTGTACGCAATGAACATGTAGAGATAAAATATTTATTTGTAATTCTTTTATTGTCTTGCATTAAATTACCGCTGGTAGTTGGAGGTATAATACTGAGAGAAGATGATGAAAATAAAATTTCTGGCAGACAAGATGTTAATAGAACATTAAACTATTATCTCGTCACTAGTTCAGTAAGTGTACGTTCTTCATAATGCCTTTTGTATTAGACAGCAATTAAATTTTACGAACGAAAAAAACTTCATGGATGCAGGGCCGTAATGTTATTTCCATCATCTTCACGCCCGATCGACCGTTACTTCGACGAAACTTTACAGTTTGATCATAAAATCGCGTTAGTGCATGAGTCGATCCACTGCTATTGACGTAACAAGTTTGTGTGATAAATTTTAATGTTTTCTTTCTCTTGACCTTTAACTCCATATCATTCAATTGATTATACAACCTTGCCAGGGTGATACTCTAACCAATAGTACGACACTTTCGATTTTAATCTTTGTAGTTTCAAAATGCCTGAATAGTTATGATGCCAGTGATGCATGTTGTGTGTATTTTATTGTCTGTACCATGGAAATTGTTTACTTAATTACCGCATTAACGCATTGACAAGTAGTCAAAATTTTGTAACTTGAAAGTTATTTGATGAGTGCACACAACCATCAGTTATGGTTCATTTTTCGAAATGGATTGATTTATCTCGAACGCATTCATTATTTATGTCAAAATAATATGAAAATGAGTACGTTTTCAAAATCTCTATGTCCTTCGCAGTACCTGGTGTTCAAATTCATTGATTTCAACGGATTTGAAATCTCTATTAAAAGAGCCATGGCCTGAAATTGGTATTTTTTAAGACTTTAAACAGAAATAAAAAATGCATTGAACTTGAGTCTCTCAGAACGGAACATAGGCTTGACATTTTTCTTCCCGTGAACTGAACTAAAAAAGTTTCCCGGTCATAAGAAAGGGGAAACTTTCCCGTTAAATTTGTATAATAAGAGATGCACTGTTCAAGTGAGTTCCAGTTTGACATGCATACTTAGTCATGTTGTCGTTAATTGATAGACAGTTATTCTGTTTGTGAATACAATATAAAGTGAGCGAAGCGAGCGAATTTCTTTTTACTAAGAATTGCCTTTCGTCAATTTCGATTAGTATTCGATCGTAAACTTTAAACGGCTTTGAATCAAAGAAATAAGTTAATGTTCGATTCCTCTGTTAAAAGCTTCATTGAGGGAGACAATATTTGCAACGACTTATGGTTTCAATTCTCGGCCGCGGCTAGAAATCTGTTATCGATAAGAACGACGAAAAATAAATAAAAAATTTCCAATTAATTCGGTCGTTTATATAGCAACGCCAATGCTTAAAGAATTGAAGTAAAAGATTTTGAAATAAAAATTTTGGAAAATATTTGATCAAAAGAAGTAGTAGAATCGATAAAAATACTGTCGTCTGAGAATGTCGACTGTGATTGTATTCCACATATTGAGTCAGTATGAAACTACCAACCAGAATAAAGTAAATAAAATAAATTCGCCGTCGCTGAGGGGATTTTCGAAAAACAAAAGCGACTAAAGGGATAATCTAAAATCCTGCTTTGAAATCAAATTGCCTCAGGATATTTAGAGTATTTTCAGTTATAAACCGATTTCACCAAAATTAATCTCCATAGCTACGGCCCTGCGTTGTTATACCATCGAAGAGCCATATGAAACCAACAATTCCACAGAAATGTAAAAAAGAAAAAAAATGTTTACAACAACAACAAAACAGCACACCTATCCGACTGAGAGATCAGTATAAAATGCACAACAGCAGAGACTTCCATATCCAACTTCCTTATTCGTGGGATCTTTTTTTCGTTTCTTCTTCTTCATTTGTGTTCCGAAAAGAAAGTGAAGATACACTTCATCGAAATCGAAATATTTTTCGTTTTTTTTACGTTGCTGGTTGTATGCTTGCTGTTGTTGTTGTAGGTATTGTATATTTACAATATGCAAAGATGATGCTAGTTTATTGATTGTATTATGTATGGATGTAATACGCCTGGTGATCGCGGTCTGTGCGCTGTACGTATAGATATGGAACTTGGTTCGGATATGCATTAAAAATATTAAAAGTTTTTCCATTTTGGTTATTTATTGCTTTAATGTAATTTAAGAGAAAGAAGATTCACCGCTATTGACCGCCGCGTGCAGGTTTCGAAGAATTTAATCGAACAGGTTTTTTTGGTTGTTTTTTTTAATGTTCTTCGGATTTTTCTTTCATTTTCAAAAAAATTGAATATTAACCGATAGTTTAACCGTTTTCCATCTCTTCATTTATGATGCACATGTTGTGGTTTAAATATTGAAATAATAATTTGGCAAAACGATAAACAATTCATTGTATTAAACGGGTCAACGTCTATATCGGTTTTTGATTATGTGGGTCACCGCACTGATGCTGTTTCGTTTCGTTTTTCTTCATGTTGAAATTAATAATTCGGAGAAAATTTGTGCCAGTCGATTGGTTGATGTGACCGACTCAAGCATCACATTGAATCAGTATTACAGGTGTCTTTGAACACGCAAATTGCGAAAAAAAGCTTAGAGCTCTATAATCTACCTTTTGCCATGCTTTCGGTTATACCACCTACATCCGAGTCGAATGTAATATTCAAATTTCGTGATGTCTTTCCATTTCATCTTTTAATCATCCGGAACAATAACGAGACTTATGAGTGCTTGTACAACACGAAATGACACATTAGACATAAAGCATTTTTGCTCTTTTTACCATACCGTAAATGGTGAGTGACATTTTTTTTCCATATTTACGGCCGTCGTCTTTACAAGTTGGTGATTCTGTTTTTGTCGCTGAATATTAAAATATTCATTTTATCACATAACCCAAATACTTTCGTTGAAAGTCTTCTTCTTCGTCTTAATGGATATATACCTTGCCATCGACGATTATATCAATCGGCAAGTTTTAAGAGTGTCGTTGATGACTTAAAATATACAATTTTTCTGTCATCAATTCTACGACACATTGGATTGGTGCGATGTGCCTATTTACGTGAAATTGTTTTTTGCTTACAATTCTATGCAATAATTTGCTGCGGATAATTAAATGATAGTTATCCTATTTAATGGATTCCGTACGCTGCATAACAACACTCTTGATGACGATATGTGCGTGCTTAAGTATCAGAAGCTATTAGTAGAATGGATTGCATTTTATAGAGAATAAGTGTGACAAAATTGCAACAACGTTACTGCCTTTCACAAATGAAAAACACATCATGCACGATAGAATCATCAAATCTGTTACGCCTTTTGTTGAAAGTTTGATACGCAAATCTAGTACTTCATTAGCTTTAACAACAATTCGCTATATAAAAGGAGCGCTAGAAAGAGTTCATCGGTTTGTTTCTCTGTCGCCGTTGTCGATAACATATATGTGCATGTAAAATTGAGATGTAGTTACATCTACAAGATGCTTCCTAAATGCCATGAACATGCAAATTCACCCAATTCCCACGGAATCACTCTCCGGAACTCCAAATTTCTTATGCAGAGTGTCAAGCATGTACTACACAACGTCAGCTCGTTAAATTTTTTGTTTATTTGGCTTCGAACAATCAAAGAAAGAAAGAAAAAAATTGAAATTGCCCATTGTTAACCAAATCTTGTAGTGAATTACCTAACGAACGATCTATGACAGAATAATAAAATGTAGCAATTTGTAACAATCATATTCAATTGATCGTAC
>JANTFA010198632.1:0-17556 GCA_026413405.1 Phytosciara flavipes
TCACATCTAGTGACAAAAACAACTTCATTTTTCAACTTGTTGCATAAATTACTATTATGCAACTTCACTGTGCAGCACATCCGACTTCCACTCCAATTACATAAATCACAAAGTTCTCTTCTAAATGACTTTCAATTTTTTTTTTAATTTTCATTATTCCTTCGAGTTGTTATGTAAAAGACGGTCGATGTATGCAACAGGTTCATGCCGAAAGGGTAAAAACTTTTCTTTTTTGCGAATTTGGCATTTTGTTCTCAGCAAAATGACTCAATTATGTAAGTAAGTCAACATCACAAAACCAAACTGAAAGAATTCATTCCTTTCGATGCTTATGAGTTGGCGGATTGTCTTCAACAAGGCGAGAATTAACAAAATTGCAGAAAGTTCAATAGACAATAACTAGACAATATACGCCAACTTCTTCATAATGTTATGGTCTACGTTTTGTTCAATTGTGATCGATTGGTGTAGGTCACTGAGAAATTTATAGCTAAATCAAGGAGATTTTAAATTACAATCAATTACTGACACCATGAGTTCATCACAAAGCCGGGAAACCTAATTAGAAATTCAAATCTCTACATAAAAACTATTCAAAAACCACACATTCGGTGACAGAGAGAACATATTTTGGAATTAAAAGATTTTCCATTCAATGCGGACTTCATAGTTCAACATTCAAAACTTATAGTTTTTGTGAAACAGAAATCCTTCAATCATTTCGAGATTAAAATATTTGCACAGGAGACCGTCCATAAATCCCGTCCTCACTTTTTACAGATTTTCTGACCCCCCTTGTCCGCCCTTTTCCTATACGCTGTAGCACTTAAGTCACACTTTCATCATACTCCCCCCCTCCCTTCAAAGAGGACGTGAAAAATGGATGAGCCCAGAGCATAAAGAACTAAATGAAACCAAAAGCACCGAATCCGAATGATTTTTTCAGGTTTGCATATCGATGTTATTGGCTTGTTTCTCATTACACTAAGCCACAGAACGATTGTTACAGCATGTGAATTTACACATCACTGGTCTGAATGCGTTTAGATATCGAGTATAAGAAGCATAATAGTGGTCGTTATATGTGGAGAATGGGAGGGAGTATCTCTGTACATTTTCCTATATCAATTTCAGCAGAATGCTGAGCTCTGAAAGTGTTTTACGATTTTGTACGTCACCACCAACATATAATAAGCGTCTATGCTTTAAACTTTAATGTGCGTTGGTATTTCCCTCGACTTGTTGTTTTGATTTTTAATGATGTGGTATAAGCCCCGAGCTTTAACGCTAAAGACTTCATAACGTTTATGTTAGATGTTGGAGTAAGATCGTACTCTTTATTGGCGATTATATTTTAACACATATCTCGTCTGCATATACATTTTGTGTGTTTGTGCGACGACGACGGTTTTAGTTTTCATTTTAAATTTTATTATTTTCTTTTGTGTGTTTTTGGTGTATTGTTTTGAGTTCAGTCGGTGACCATTCGGAGGATATTTTTGATTTGAAAATTGGTTTGTTAAACGAAAAAGTGTGAGAGAAATTGTTCTTGAATTAATTGAAAAATAAAAAACTTTAGGTCCGAAGTGAACTTGATAATCCAGGCCACATATTTATTAAGGATAACTCTGTCAAAAAGGTAAGCCAGAAAAAGGTTTTTTGCTAATGTATTGAACATAATCAGTGGAATGAGTTAACTTTGAAATGTTTCTCAAATCCACGATCTGACTCTAGGTCCACTCTAGGTCTATTGCACACTCAATAAGACTATTGAACTGAGTCCTTGCTCGTTTTTCTTTTGATTTTGCATTTTTACTGTGGTTTGATAATTGTTGTGGTTCGAAATTGCGGTGTAAGCGTAAAATCTGTTACTTCAACTGTTCCAATTAACGTTAATGTTCGTACGGAAATCTTTTACTTCATAAGTTTTAAAATACCTACCATTGTGATATTATAGAAGAACAGGGGCCGTAACCTGTCGTTTATTTTGTGGTCAATAACAGATAAGTTTGTACGTGCATCAAAGTTTGCTTCAGTTTTTTTACTAGCTGGTTCCACTTACACTGTTTTTTAAGCTAGTGTGATTAGCACACGTACAGCGCAGCGGTGGGCTTACTGACATGAAATGAATGCTTGTACTACCTTCGATTTCTGTTGAGTATCCGGTGATTTCGGTTGAGTATCCGGCTTTGTCAGAGGCTGTGATTGGCTTTGATGTTTGAATTATTCGGTTTTGTTTTCGAATGCGTGGAATTATAAAGGCGGGACGGGGAAGCTTGAACTGACGCCGTAAGTTTGCCAACAATTTGAATTTGTAGAGAACGAGTCGATGAAAAAGTGAACCAAAAAAATATATTTCGACGCATTCTTGTATGAAAAGGGGCGATTTAACGCTGCGTTAGAAAGACTGGACATACTTTGCATTTTTGAATTTGTTTCACACTTACGGCGTGAATAGGCTGTTAAGCTATGCGATTGATAATGGTTAGGTGGTGCGCGAGCTTCACAACCCTGAATGACTAAACTGATTTGTATTTTCTCATTCACGAGAAATTTTTTTTTTGGTAAAACAAATGAAGTGAACCACGCAACAAATTTGATTGCCATCAACTGTAATTGCATAAAACACTGTGAGTTGTGTGGGTGATACGAGTTGCGTGTATCATAGAATTTTTTCGACAAACAATCTAATCTGCCCAACAATTGTCTGAAACTAAACTCGAAATGCTATCTGATTCGCATAGACGAACGACACTTTCCCATTCATTTCTTGTTTAACAATATTCAGTTGCAAAATCAATTTTCATATCACAAAATTTTACAGAACGTTGCGCTGTCTTGCAACAATGTCATTCACATAAAATACGACACGAATGCTTACTATGCCAGTCAGGATGTTGGTGTATGCATCCCTTAAATCAATTTATCGTTTTCGCATTCCATGCAAAGTTCATTGTTAATAAATTCAAGAGACGTGTTAGACGTCGAACTGTATAACGAAGTAATGTCGTCAAACGGAAATTTTTACATTTCAAAATGAGTTTTCATTGTCTGCTGAGGAAAATTACAACTTTTACTAGAAAGAAAGAAGACGGTGTTTCTTAGATGTTTATTTGCTGCTGGAAAATGTTCCTTGATCTGCTAACTGCTGACCCATCCACCTTGTCGGCTGTTGCTAATAAAGCTTCAGTCAACATGGCTGAAGGTTTTATCAAAACAAAATCCATCGACAAAAAAGCCGTCAGTTATACTCAAGTTTCGATGGGAATAACGAGCCTATTGGACGCCAAAGTTGCTAGAGACACGATAACCTTGTCATAAAAAGGATAATGGAAACCATTTTTCAATTCTAGGAAGATTCTTTTGGTTATTCTTTATATGAGAACTATAATCTACCACACGAAATCTACCACATCCCATCAGTGGACCTGCAACTTCGGTCCCCTAGTCTTTGAATACCGTTGACTATAAATCGATGAAGTTGGTGCGGCTTCAAATCAAAAAATTCAAATGATTGCATGTCATAGTCAACACACTCCCACAATTCTTCGCAAAACAATTAATTTGATGGCTGAAAACATCTTCACTCAATTTGCTTGCCATTTAATTCGCATCACCATCGAATTTCCCACATTCAATTGTACGTAATGTATTGTCGTCGTTCAAAGAGTCAGCTAATTAACCACAATCAACTAATTGTCTTAACCTACTAACTCATTTGCGTAGAAAATATTTCAAGTCTATCGCTGCCAAACAGAAATTACATATCCGATTCAACAACAACAACAAAAAGAATACAAAAAACATTCAACCGAGCCAAAGAGCCCATAAAGGTAGCTCGGTATCTCTATATGCAATCGTACTAAACGAAATGCTTTGCTGTTGTCTAATACACGGAATTTGCTTCAATTGAAACGAGTGTATCATTCTGCCGTATCTCATCAGATTCCTATCAAATTACCGGGTAATTAATCAAACGACACTTATTAAGTAGTGGAAAAAAACGACCAACTCCCGGCTCTCATATTACCATTAGCAGTGCTAGTAATGGAGCAGAACGAAAAAAATTCAGAAACATTATTCAAGTATGCACTCAAATTAAATGTACAAAAACAGAGAGAGGTAATACGTAAACGGTTGAGTGGAAAAGAATTTTTTTTTGCTTTTTCATTTGCATTTTTAATTAGATATGATAATTGAAATGAGCAATTCATTGAATTGTGCGTGTTGTGCTGAGTTACATCGATAGAGGGAACAAAAACTGAATAATAGGACTAGGGTGGTTCAAACGTCCGACTTTTCTTTTTTGAATTTATCTTAAAAAGAGGATTATCTCAGAAAATCTGTTACAATTACTATTCATCTGAGTTACTGATGACAAGGCTAAACGAAATGCCTGTTTAACAATCGATGTAAAAGATTTGGCAGTTTGAAAATATTTGGATTTTAAGGAGTAAAAGACCGTAACACTTGCTGCTAGCATTCTTATTCGGAATGTCAAAAAGCATGTGGGGTGTATTTCTACTCATACAAAAATAGCATTTTAACTGCAAAATTCGAACCACCCTAGTGCATATAAAGTAAGTCTCGGTAAAGAGCTTGATTGACGGTAGCTAACAAGAACGGAATGAACAGAAAAAATCTTCTTGTGTAGAAAACGAGCATAATTACAAGTTTCTTTTTCTTCTTCGCATCTCTGTTCAAGGCAGAACAATCAGATATTTTATTCAGCCAAAGCACCTTGAACCCAACACAAACAAATGCTTGGAGTTTAAATTTATGAAACATCAAGTCTGCGATTAAACATGAATTCCTCAATAAACTTCACGACCGATTGCTTACAGTGTTCTATATAGTCAGAACTCAGAATCATAATATCCATTTGAACAAACAAATTAAGAACATTTAACAATGATTATGTGTAGGGTACAGTAGTAAGAATGATAATGGATACACAACACGCAGTTCAATCAAGTCATCTATCAAACGAACTGTGCTCACGAAAAATTTATTGAATATAAAGGAGGAGCGATACATCTGTGGTGTGGTGTACTTATATGATACAGATCTGATGAACACCGCGACTGCTGCTCCGTGCTGTGACGACCGATATAGTTTTTGTATTTAAAACAATATTCAAGACGGCACACACGACACACAAACACAATCAATAATACAAACCATGCAATCACATTGATGATGTTGAATTTTCAATTTAAATTAATTTCATTAAAAGTCATTGCGATGATGGTGTGTTTGAGTTTCAGTGGCGGATTGTTTGTTTACTGTGTAAACAAATAAGGCTAAGGTTGGATTAAATTAAATTAAATTTTCGATTTCGATCGATACCATCTCAACAGCAACGACAGAATTCATCTTCAATTGAATGAAATTCACTTGTTTAGAGATGCACAATTGCATGTCTTCTTTTAAGAAACAAAATTTAAAATTTTATTTAAACAATAATTTGGTAAAATCGGTGGTACGATGCATTTTCACAACTCAAATCCATTTTTTCTGTGACAGCGGTTATGGACATGTGGGTAGCAATAATAGCAGGTGCTCGGCTTGTAGCTTCCAGCTACATATCTCCTGTGTCATAGAGTCCTTCAAAAAATTCCCTATTTTTGAGGTTTTACACTTGTGACCACGGGCCGGACATCCACCATTGATAGTTCACAATGTGTGTCTCATATTAAGGCTCATAATCAAGTACAGTATGACCTTTAATTGGATTTACTTTGTTGGAGCTACTGTTTGACGACCCATCTGGAGGCCATTTTTTCCAGAGCTCAGCCATCAACCAGAGTGTTTCAAGAGAAAAGTTGTTCCACATGGTAAAACGGGTATTCGTTTGAGTCCTTACTGATTAGGATCGGTGATGGCTTGAATCTCGATTCCATATTAAGCCCTTCAAACTTTCCGAGAACTCTCTCCTGAATTTTGTTTTACGCCAGAAAATGTTAGAGTAGGAAATGAGACCTAGACTTTTATGTCATTTGCTTTAAGTTAGGGTTTTCTTCGGTTTCCTGTTTATGGAATGAAGTATTTTTGAGAGTAAATGAATCAAAACGAACGACATCCTTTTCAGTATCTGTCCTGATCGAATCGTCATTGCCTTTTGAAGACCTCCCTCTATTCCATTCTATTGTCGGATAGATTTCTATACACGTTTTGTGTGTCAAATATATGTTGATTTTTTCGTCTTTTCAACAGAACCGATTCTTTCACATATTTCACTAGTCTGATACTTCACTTGATGGAAGTACTTTTAATAAATGGAAAGTAAATCTTTTACTTCAATGGATGAATCTGAACAGCCTAAATACACGCTACACACCTCCAAGTGGCCGAGTCGATTTTTTGACTGAAATTGTCAAAACATGCAGGTGGTCCATCGTTCATAGCATCTAAAGAACACAACCTCGAGTAAAGTGATATATGGACGATATGTTATGAAACGAGGAACAAATCATCTGAACATGGAAGCGCTCTACGACCACAAGTTTCGAAGATATAATGTGGTCCTTTGCAGAGAAATTTAGAAAATTTGAAGAAAAATTTGAAATTTCATGAGAAAGGACCAGCTCATATCTTCGAAACTTGTGGTTGTACAGCGCTTCCATGTTCAGATGATTTGTTCCTCGTATCATAATCAACAATTCGTCCATATATCACTTTACTCGAGGATGTGTTCTTTAGATGCTATGAACGAGGGACCACCTGCATGTTTTCACAATTTCAATCAAAAAATCGACTCGGCCACTGTTACCCTTGGAAGTTTGTAGTGCGTATTTAGGCTATTTAGTTGAATCATAAATGTTTCTATATATTTCAACGTTAGCTTTAGTAGATATATCGTTCAATTTTGTCACCGTTATCGATAACAGATTTAACTGTTGGTATGGAAGGTTTCGTGTCCATCTGTAACTCAGGACAATCTAATTTCTGGGACACTTTAAACTCTATAACAGGTCCAACTTCTAAGTAAAAACCGTTGAAATCGTTCGACGTAGATTACTATGCGATTTTAGTCTGAAGCAAGAGTATTAAAGCAATTGGTTTTGTGTTAAGATATGGATACTTTAATCTTTCGAATGGAAAAATCGCAGATCAGTCGATATAAATACTAATAGCACAACATAATAAACGTTCGTTTCTTAGTTATTGCCGTGTATCCGTTCATTTAGATTTGTGCTTTGTAATAACGAAAACGAATGTGGAATTCAGTTTTGTCTTGGGCATTATTTTGTATAAATTTTAACATTTTTTTTATTTGCTGTCTCGTTGTTTCCAGTTTCCAGTTCACCTTGAGTGTAATGTACATTATATACGTACATGAATAGCCGTTCAGAATGTTCTTAAGTCTATCTAAAGTGTGGGCAATAGGACAAGTAAATTTTATTTAAATGAAAAGATAAAACTTCTTTTCGCCTTTATTGAGTACAATTATTCTACTTTAGTTTATAAGCTTCATTGAACATAGACGTCTCACGTTTGAATCAGGTTATGCCATGGTACATAGATGGCGATTTTTTTTCTCCTTTTCTTTTTAAATAAAGAAACCACTAAGTGAATGGAGAGCAAAGGATTTTAGATAATTTTTCTTACGGTTGATAAAAAAGCCAGCACCACGATACATAGAGAAATACAAACAAGAAGTTACGATTCATTGTGGAACAAATGTAAAATTGTTGAAGCGACGTAACATGACTGTCCCCGTGCAAAATATGTTTTTCCATTCTACCCGGAAGCTTGACATTATAATATGCAAAAATGAAATGTCACATTGCATTATGTAGCAAGAAAAAAGTAGCTTTAGTTGCTATCATCACCCCAACACACATGTCTCCTATAGTTTTTGATAAAAATGTTTTTCATGAAGATTTGCTTTGAAAACAAAAGTTATTTTAAAGGGGACACACTCTACATTCGTTAACTAGGGATTTTCTTGTAAGTTGAACTGCTGCGGTCCCCAATTCTCTCAAAGTTATGAGATTCAGAAAGCAATTTGACTCATGACATAAGAACGAGAACTTATGGGCATGGCATCTGAATGTCTATAGGTTCGACCAAAAATGACGTCCAAATATGAGGTGTTGAGGGATTAGAAAAAACGGGGCAGGCGGTGATCGAAATTTGGGAAAATCAAGTGACAAACCCAATGATCAGAAAGTGGATATGTCGATTAGCGAATTATAAGGAAAATGAAATTTTGTTCATTTGCTATCGACTGCGACGACAAAAACTTACGATGAACAAGGCCTTACATAGCAAACAAATGTGAAGTACTAGATTTTCTATCAAACTGATGCGAAGAACAAACAGTAAGATCGGTAAATATCAATATAGGCTACGACCAAGGAATCTATTTCCTGTGTAATATCCTAAAATGGATTTGATGACCTAATGGCGTGTAATATACTGAAATGAACTTCGAACTTGAAACAAATGGAGTACAAAATTTGATTTTGTGACGTCATAAGCTTGTCTTTACTGTAAGGTTACTTCCGGACTATCTGGACTGTGTTAAAACCTAATGCGAATTTCATTGTAAAAGTCAAACATTTAATCTCACACGTTCCGCTTGCCTACTCATAAAATTGGTATGCCAAGAATTCCATTTGCTGTGCTATTATTAGACCATCACTGAACACCACAACATTTTATCATAAAAAGTGTAGCAAAAAAGTGCTTTTACGTCCAGATGTGATATTCATTGTGACAGGTTAAATATTTATTTATTCGTTTAACTTGCATTTATTTAATTAAATTCAATTAATATCAAACACTACAAAGTTGAGGAGGTTTTTTTTCTCACTCGATGTAATACATTAGCATAATCGTACATGCTTACCAGGTTTACCTTGATGGAATTTGCATATTCATTTTATACGCAAACTTTTATTATGATTTGAGGTATTTATACCAAGCAGCAATTCTATTCGGTCCTATCGGTTCCGATCGGAGTGCTATGGAATCGAAACTTGTTGATCAAACCTTTTGATATGGGTCGATTCGATTAGCATGTTTTTTCTATGTTGTGTGACAAATGGAACCAATTTTTGTAATGTGAATTTATAGGATGGGCTTTAAAGCTTCAATACAAACGGACTACTTTGCATTGGCTGAATGGAAAATTGCACCAAATTTTCCATTGTTCAGCCGATAAGTTGGAATACAATAGAAAACGGATGTCGATCATATCAACGAAAAGCTGCTCATGCATTTTCAATTCAAGTTAGGGCGTCTGTTGGCATAGTAACAATACTCGAGCATTGACCGTGTATGAAAATTCTGTGGGAAAATTTGCTTACCACGGTGATATTTGTATTACGAATTGAAGGCTGAATATCCAGAGTAAATGGGTGAACTTTTACGCAAAAACATATAGACTCAGCAAGTCGACAAAGAAAAAAGCCAACAATTTCAATAGATGAAAGTGTAGCTTTTGGAAGCTCGTACTTTGGGACGTATGCATCGTTCCAAAGTAAAATTTCGTACGTATTAGAGGCATTTCATATTTACGTAATTTAGTGTACCTCATGTTGGACGGTACTTCCAGGTATGGTGATTAGGCCAATTGTCTTCAGTGAACTTCCTTACGAATTTCGGTTTTTACCGCTTTAACCATCCAACACGGGTATCACGAAATTACGTAAACGTACGAAATGCTCATTTACGTACGAAATTTAATAGTTTAAAAAAAATTACGCCGTACTTACATTTTGACTGTAAGCTAGATCATCGGTCGAAACGTTTCGTTACTATAGAGCGTGGATTTAGCCATGTTTTTCACAATTGTCACTGAATGACGCTGTCGGCAAGTCGATCTTCTGTTACTCGCTAGAACAGTATTTTCATGGACAACTCACATGTTTGAAATGTGTTGACACTCACGACTAAAGGTTTGTGTGAAAGCTTAACTTGACAAAAATAAAATAAATTTCGTCAAGTTGAGCTTTCATACAAACCTTACGCAATATAATTACTGCTTAAGAGAAGCGGAAGGGTAATTGGGAGGGTTTCTACTAACTTTCAAAGACTGCAGATCACGAAAGTTAAATTGAAGACACTGATGTCTTAGACAATATCTGTCTAAGACTTTTATCAAATAGTGAAACGACCATAAATTACCTTCTCAGAATATACCGTGATTTGTAGCCGCACACATTTCCTCACTTACATTTCCGTCAATTTTATTAGCATTGTATGTTCCATTCAAAGCCTTTTAATTGAAATGCTTGTACGCGGTTTTCTGTATAGTGAAGAGGTAATTCCTCTGTCTCTACATAACACAAATGATGTTTTCTTAGGCGTTGATCTCCTCAAGCACCAAATGGATTTTTTGCCGGTGTCATTTTCAAGGTTGAATAATTCTTTTCATTAGTAAACTTTGATGTAACGTATACTTTGTCGATCCATCACTATGTGGAGGCATAATAATTAATGGTTAACATTCTTACACTTTTGAAAACAAATAGCCCGGGTCACAATTTGTTCAATCGAAATTTGTTTTCGCGGTGTACATTTCGCGTATATAATTTGCTATTGATATTATTATGGTGCGACGGCGTTACCGCGGTTGGTTTTTTTTTCTTCTCTTGATTAAATCATTTTTGAAAGGAAAACATATGACAGAGCCCGGAACTTGTATATCTCTTTAAGAGACACCAACAGTTTTAATGGACCAGCAATTATTTCATAGACGATATGCAGATTATAATTGTTTGCATGTGGATTAAATGAGTTTTAATTGTGTTGACGAGGGATTTTCTGCTTATAAATTAAAAGCGAATAGAACTCAATTACACTGTGCTCGTATGGCAATGCTAATTGTAAAATCGTTATAAGCGTCCTCGTATCACTTTTCAACTTTTCATCACTCTTTTCTCAAAGCGAGAGATGAAACCACACAAGTCCAAATGAAGCCAATCGGTTATGCAATTTTAATTCCTTCAAATTTGCAAGACTGAGACACTTGTCAAATTAACAGTATCCATATCTTGTTGCTTAAAGCTCGTATGGTCTCTCATGTAATGAACTACTTTCACCGTACCCAATATAATCTACTATAATTCGTTAAGCCATTGGTAAATGAAAATGACCGCAAATATTCATTGGGTAATGATCCCAGTTGTGCAGCGAGTAAATAACTATTATCCAAGTGCTTAAAGCTTCGACCCTTGAACCAACTGAAGATACAAATGCCTCACCAATAAATTGTTTAGATCTTTTGTGTGATGATGAAACAGAACAAAAGTGATGTTAGGGAAATCGGAAAGGCATGACGACAGCCGATCTCTACTCTTTTCTTTTCATATTTTTCTATTGCCAACGTGCTTGATCGCAACCTTTCTTTCATTGCACAGTTTTGGTAAAGTCGAAAATAGAAAAAGCATACTCCTGGGTGTGATGCGGTTACAGGTATGCACTATGGACTCTCCCATGTATGCTTGGACATGTATGAATATACGGCCAGCTCATTACCGAATACATTTTTTTATTGAATCCAACGAGCTTCTGTAAGCTTTAAGCTTAATTGACACGGAAAAGCTTACACTAATCATCTGTGGTCTTTTCGCTTGAGTTTATTCGAATCCATTTTACTAAACATATTCGTTTGAATAACAAGGGACCTATATAGGTGAGCCGGAGCACAACTCAAACCAATTCATCAACGTCCATTACTAAACTCTACCTTAAGTTTTTACTTTTTGTGGGTTTCGTTTGTTTCCATCGTTTCATTCGTTCCACATGACATGGATTCCATCACATAACAGTAGCGGGCTCTCTTTTCATTTTCTTCTGTTTCCACATGAACGAGTGAGTGCTGATAGAACACGATATGTGAAACGAATAATTAAACCACAGAACAGTAATGACAACGTAAAAACTTAATTTGAGTTGAGTTTATCTAATTAAATTATTAATCCAAGTCTAAGCCAGTCTAAGCCATTACTAAATGCAATTTAAAATATTTCATCCTTGGCATTGGTCACGATTCCACTTTACATAATATAACATGCGGTACCATAATGTCTCGAGAATGTTCAATGTGTGCAATGACATGAGTATGAGTACGGCATTGCTATAAATATTCACCTTCTTTAGCTAGATCCGCAATTATAATTCTGAACTACCGTCAATGTTCATCGAAACTGATTTCGTTTAACACAACCAATTAATCATAACAATCGGATTTAGATATCTGGCTCTGCGTGTTGTGTGGCCAGTAGACCGTTTTGTTGTAGTATTTAAGTTTTTTATATTTCTATTGACTTCCACACAAACGCCTCCACGCAAGGACTTCCGCAATCGAATTATCTACTTGTCAATTTCCACATTCGCTATCAGTCGGATGTTTTGTGCTAGTTATTTCCAACAACACACCGGCATTTAATTACCTTCTCTTGTTTGTAATTTTACAGTTTCAAAGGGTAAATGCAATCAACAACATTTACCATGAAATTACGTTGCCATAATACGGTTACGCCGTTGAGATTCACGTAGTAGGATGTACAGTGAAAACGGATGCAATGAAAATATTGTTGCCAACAAAACGTTCATCCGATTTCCCTACATATTTTTCCGATATTTAATTAAAAATTCATTTAATTTACTGGTATCGCATCCCATATTTTACGGAACATGCACTGCACATTTTCGTATCTGTTTGCGTTGTAAAAAGTAGGACGAAAAATAGTCGAGAATGAAGTTGTGGGTAGTACTTACTAATATGTATTTGTGATGCGGCAGTCAGATAGTTAGACTAAGAGGTAACGCTTCATCCCATTTTACAGTAATAGCAAATTGAGAAATTATACTTCGTCCGTCACATCGGCAAGAACCGAGGGGCGACGCACCCTACTTCATATTAGGATACCAGTTCTCACGTTTTTGCTGCAGTTCTGTTGCATCTGTAAATGCTCGTCAAATTGCCAGCAGATTTTAAACTGTTTACGAGCTGGATTTTTGAGTTGTTTTTCGGCTGGTATTTCTGCTTGGACAGAGTATGGGTAGTGTTATTCTTCGACAAGACTCGGCATTAGAATTAACTAAACAGACTGTCTCTTTAATCAATTTCCTTTTCGCACATTTTAAAAATTATTTTGTTTCTTTCCAGAAACTCTCATGTCAAAATGCTGCCAGTATTCAAGAAATTAGGGTTTCTTTACAACAGCTATGTGTTAGCGATCTTAACAATCGGCTACATTCTGGGCGAATTGGGTCATTACCTCATCGGTGTTACCTCAAAACAAACAGCCATTGAATTGGACTATGGCGATCATGCTTGCCAAATGAATAACACAGAACTGGCGCGAAATGATCTGCCGATTCAGTGCAAATCAATTTCCAATGCAACAGAGTAAGTAGACGCGACTCGTCGGCGTGACTTGTTTAGACAAATTTTAATTTCAAATACAACCAACAGATGCGTCGCTCAAAGTATAAATGGAACGACGTATTGCGCATGGGACTACAACGGTTTGGGTATCGACTATCAACTGTTGGCCGGTCCCAGCTTCATTTTAATTTTTACGATTGTGGGAATTGCTATGGGCGTCCTAGCTGATAAATACAATCGGGTACGAATGTTGGCCGGTTGTACGATAGTTTTTGCCGTTGCCATTATTCTACAAGGATCGGTAACAAAGTATTGGCATTTGGTAGTTCTGCGAATGATCATGGCTGCAGGTGAATCGGGTTGCAATCCGTTAGCCACAGGTATTATGAGTGATATATTTCCGGAGAAGAAGCGAGCGTTGGTCATGGCCATTTTCAATTGGGGCATATACGGTGGATACGGAATTGCGTTCCCCGTCGGTCGATATATAACGAAATTGGATATCGGTGGACTGGTAATATCCTCGAACGGATTTCAATCTTTAGACAGACCTGAGTTAAATTTCATCTTCGTCAATTGTAGGGTTGGAGAATTTGCTACTATGGAGCCGGTGCTCTTGCCGTAATCGTTGCAGTCCTCACTGGCACCACATTAAAGGAACCGACACGCAAAACTATCGGAGAAGAGAACTCCAATCAAAATAAAAAGAAAATTTCATTGTGGAAAGTGTTACTGCAACCAAGAGTTCTGATGTTGACATTCGCCGCTTCGATACGACATTGTGGTGGCATGACATTCGCTTACAATGCCGACTTGTATTACAATATTTACTTCCCCGACGTTGACTTGGGTTGGTGGTTGTTTATTGTAACGATTGGCATTGGCAGCATTGGCGTTGTTGTTGGTGGGGTGGTATCGGATAAGATTGTCGCAAAAATGGGTATAAAATCACGTGTAGCCGTACTAGCCATAAGTCAACTGATCTCAACACCGTTTGCCTTCGGATCGGTTTATTTCGAACCGTTGTGGGCTATGATTAACCTCGGAATAAGTTACTTCTTTGGTGAGTGTGAATCGAACCAAATTCAAAAATGAGTTCAACTAACGAAAATGTTTCGGATTTTGCAGCTGAAATGTGGTTCGGTATTGTCTTCGCCATTTTGGTTGAAATTGTTCCGCTCCAGATCAGATCGACAACCGTTGGCATTTTCTTGTTCGTTATGAACAACATTGGAGGAAACTTGCCAATTCTCGTTGATCCCGTTGCCAAAGCTCTCGGCTACCGGGAATCGATTTCCATTTTCTACGCCGGATTTTATTTGATAAGTAAGAACCACAGTTTTATTCCCAATCGCAGCTCCTGACTAATTTTCGTTTGTTTTGTTTTCACTCGATAGGCTCACTGCTATTTTTCATCACCATCTTTTTGATGGAAACATCGCCGTCTGATGAGGTCGAAGAAAGTACCGTTGAACAACCGAAACTGCCACGAGACTCTGGCCATGACAATCGTATGTTTGCTGATGAGGCTGGTCTGCCACATTTGGCAAACAAAGCTCATCATAATATGCAACAACAGCATCCACACCATGCCAAATACGAGAACAGTAAACTGTGATTTGTTAGACCATTTTTTTTGACGAAAAAAATAATTTATTTTTATAAGACAAAATCGGTTTACTCACCACGACCACCCTAATTTATAGTTTGTTTAAGAAGAAGAAGAAGAAGATGAAAAAAACCACGACAGAAATCGAATGCTACTTAAGTTTGCCAAATAAAATCTTTTTTTTCTATGAAATTCGGACAGTTTGTATAAACTTAGGACATTTCCTGAAAATATTTCGGACAAATTTTATCCAATAGATTCGCAAAAGGAGTGTTCTGTAAGACTTTGAAACCATCCTCAAGGATTTATACGAGCACCGAGCGGGACATACACGAGTACTATACCAAGCTTACGACAAGTATCTGTCGACGACGGAGAATAATCTTGTTTTTGGAAACTCTACGGAAGCACGCAAGGGAAATGTGATTTATTTGCCAGGTTTGGTGAGAATGTCTACACTGGTAACACTTACGCTGGCACCCGGCATTTTGGTTTCACGAAAAAGGTGGATACTGGATCGGCTCACATCGACAAAGCATTAATCACTAAATCACTTGAAGCGGTCGATGTCAGTAAAGGTAACTGACCTGACAATGTCTATGCTTTGTTTTTGAAAAAGTCATCGGTTCCTTTGTCATTCCCACTTTCCTGTATTTTTAACCTGTCGTTGTCTAGCAAATTTCCAGATCGATGGGAAGAGTCGCACGTGGTGCTCTATTTCAAGAGCACTCCGAAACTCCGAAACCTATCCACTGGCTCCCATATACTCAAAAATATTATCAATTCATTCGCTACTTTCATAAGGAAAATATGAGGGTCAAAGATCCTAAGAACTTCTGCTTAAAATTCGTGCATTATTTCTGCATCTGCAATGTCTAACAACATTGAAGTAAATAGACTTGACCTAAAGAAAGTGATAACATAAGGGGGTACTAGTAGAGGACTGTATATAGTTAGGTGTCTATAATATTGATCTGCAATGTTTCTTTAAATCAGTTTGTTTAAACTCATCCCTTGTTAAAATTGCAATTTCGAAAGCCCCGTCCGAAGTCTCATTTATAAACTGAACTCTACAAAAAGTTCATCAAAGTCACTTGACATTTACTCGAAATAAAAGGCAAAAAACCATAAAATTCAAGGTAGCGGCTGGCGGACATTTTCTTATGTCACCGAAAACAGTATTAGCACTTCACTGTCGTCTTTACCTTTTAAACAAAAAAAATCATGAAAATCGGATGAAATTTATTGAAGATATGGACAAAAAACTCTACCTTCACTATACGGCCGAGTGGCTCAAATTGAGCCCACTCTAAGGGCTCTAACTTCCGAGCCCAAGATCCTATTTTGACAAACTTTTTTTTCTGGATTGTAATCAATACCTTTCATTTGCACCATCTATGAACTTTCTGATAGCAATACCGCCGGTAATATAAACCTCGACCAGACCTCGAAAATAGCACTATTTCGACCATAACTTTGGATCGGCTCGATCGATTGTGCTCATATTCGAACTTAGCCTGGCTTTTTCGACAAAAAAAATCAAGGAGAAAAAGTCCCATCAGGATTGGTGTCGTTTTACTCAAGTTATCGTGATGACAGACAGACAAACCGACAGACGGACATTTTCTTAAATGCTGATTTGGCATCTAGGGATGACCCAAGAAGGTTTGCCCTTATTCCGGGGTTCGAAATCGACGTGTTACAAACGCGAGAGTAAAGGCATGAGACCCTCGTACTTCGTAAGGGTCTAAAAATATTTTCTTTTACAGTAAACGCAAGGCTTCTCCGTTTTGTTTTCTTAGAACCTCCTGAAGATGTTGATAAATGTAACGATTTGTATGCAAAGGTAAATTCTACACCTGAAAATTCTATAACATAATTAAATGTCGACGCAAATCATCGAACTCATAAATGATTTTAGTGAATGAATTTCAAAACGTTCGCGCAACGGAAAAGAAATTTGACATTGTTCACTTTCCACTTTTACTACTGCTCGTGTGTGTGTGCGTGTACCCACAATCAGTGCCGCCACATTATATGTGAGAATCGAGCCGACGGCGCCAAATGGGCAAACAATTTCCCCTAAATTTCCGCTATATGGCGCGCTCGGTATACACGAAAACATCGCACACATTCTTGGAGGGATTCTTTTGAAAATCAACGTGTATAAAATGGCTCATCACTCCTCGTCTTTCTTTTCTCGAAACCAGCCACTATGTGTAATTTTGAATAAATTTCACATATTTGTATTTGTATCGAGGTGACCTCCAAAACAGTTAGGTAAAAGATCCTGGTTCGTGCTAGTTGACAACATTTTGAGTTTGAACATTAATAGCGTTGTTGATGTTGATTGTATTCACTTCGACTCGGTGTCAAACTAAAGCTTCATCTATTGATTAAAGATTTAATTAATAATTTCTTGTGGAGAAATTAAAAATTAATTAATTGATAATTCATTTACGATCCTATGCTGATCGTGGTTCGTGCTATTTCATATATTTCGGCAATTCACGCAGTGATTCCGCTTCAGATTCGAAAAGAAACGCAAAAATATTTGTTTTGACGCACAGTTTTCGTATGGTGGTAGCGTTAAATTGAC
>JANTFA010198743.1:0-17543 GCA_026413405.1 Phytosciara flavipes
ATGCATTGACCATTTTATTCCAGACAATTGGTGGGATTGGTGCTTTATGTATGGCTTGGATTCATGGTTTTGGTATTCTTCTATTCGGACATTTTTCATAATGCACGAAAAATGTTAAATTATTTAATTTTGATTGAAAGGTGAAACGGATGACAACTGATAGCGGGCAAAAAAGAAGTTATGTTTCTTGGAAGATAAAAACTAGTCAGCTCGGCACAGAAATTTGTTTAGAAAAAATTGCGTAACCACGAAAGCTAAGACCGCTTGATCATTTAATTTTCCAATAATTATATCAGATGGCGCTGTGATTGGTTGAAGAAACGCCTTATATCTCATACTTCGAGTTTGAGAGCTATTTATGAACTTCTAAAATTTAAAGAACTTATATACCCGAAGGAACGGAGAAGACATCTGTTATCAACAACGATGACCGAAATAAGCGCTCACCTCCACTTAGCATTCATTATATAATAGACAAATTTATGTTGAAGCAAATGAAGTAATAGATCCATCACGAAACTTATGATGAGACCACTTGAAACAATCGAAGTACCAGATTTAACGAAAATATCCCAGAACGTTTACCGTTTTTAAGACATTAATTATCAAGATCTATCGTTTGCATTCTGTACTAGAACAACAGCTTAGTCAAGAACTACGACCTTTTGATCTATGAACCATTGACGATTTCAAAGGTACTACTTTAAGACATACCTTCAAGGAAAAGGATTCCACGACAGCAGCGAATGTCCAGAATTCATGAGAGTTATGAACCCTTCAATAGTTATCATTACGATCGCCGGTAAAGGCTTTTAGATATTTTAAAACAAATAAAAAATAGGGACGATTGTATAACAAACCGCTGCTCGCCTACAACCATTTCGCTGTGACAATGCAAATTTTTAAATCATAAAATGGGATGGAAAGCAGAAGCGTTATTCGAATGAAAAGCCTGCAATTTAAGCACATAAAAGGCAGTCATTATAATGAGATGTCTTTTGAACTATAGAATGGCCAATAATTCATGCACAAAAATCAACAGCAAAAAACCATTACCGATACCGCTTTCGTGTAACCATTAAAAATTCTCTCGAGTTTTTTTTTGTCCTGCTGTTTCGATATTTTTGTTCCTTTGTAGCAAAAAACAAATAGACAAATGGAAATACAGTCCGCAACTCTTACCCGTTTACCGTTTCGCCTCTAATTGGAATATTTAAATGTTCCACAATAAAAAACAACGACTGCGACGACGACAAAAAATCGTTTCTTTCCTATTGCTCTGAATTTCATGAAAGTCTATCGAAGAAGAAGAAATGTAGAAAGAGAACAACATTGCATAGTTTTAAGAAGTCGAACGCAATAAAAAGAGGTTAAGATCGGTGCAAGAAAAAATGGAAAGAAATACACCAAAGCAACGTGAGTGTTTTTTTTTGAGATGGGAGAAAGACAGGGTCGTAGCTAGATTGGAGCCTCAAGATAAACTGAGTACCTAATATTGATAGAATTTAATAGAAAACGTAGCCATGCAGCGTTTGCCTAAATATAGTTTCTATTCACAACAACCCGCGAAAACTCGTCATTACAGGATTGGCATAAGCGGTAAAGCATGGCGTCACGCGTCACAAGTTACGTAATAGTTTGAAGATTCTTATTTTGACTAGTGTGGTTGCATTTCTTGCCTTCGGCTCGATCTGCAAACGCCACAATAATCAAAATAAAATTCTACAGAACATTTCGTAGTCCTCTTCACTAGCGTGTAAAGAAGCAAGGCAATCGTGATTACAAATCGGATGCCATGTTTACCATGATACTTGAGTACCGCTCTGATGAATCTAAGTTAATGATATTTCGCTTTTCCATGGAAAAAGTTGTCAGAATCGCAGACAGAATCTTCCTTACTACAGGGAAAGTTCTATGAATAGTTGAATACAGTAAAAGAACATGTAACCTCAGCGAATTATAAGAAATATAAAATTTGATTTCATTCATTTAGCTTCGCCTGACGATGTCCTAGATCTTTGCATCTGAACATATTTCTATTGGCTTCAACAGCCTAAGTAGATATCAAAACAAACAAACAGTTTTGCTTGATTTTGACAAGTGGTTCCAGGTGGTTACGTAGTCAAATCAAAAATGGAGAAGGTGCCCTTAATATTTGATAATGAACAAATGAACAAAGCATCATTTTGTTTCAAAACGTGAAATTTAGCCGGTACAATTTTCGGTCGTTTTGACACGGCGGTGGAGTGATATGTGGTGTTTGCATTGAGGCTATTTGAAGCGAATCTGGATGAATGAAATTTCATCTGTCTTATAATTCGCTAATGTCCTATCTTCCACTGAATTATTCATATTCATAAGATAACGCTGTGGTTCTGTATGAGCACTGTCCCGCACCCATACGTATTATGAAACCTTGGTAATCACATTTTTTGGTCACCGAGTTATAGTTTGTGTTGGTCTAATATCATCATCTGATGATCTGGCTACGATTTGAAAATCATTTGATTTATGATTCGCTAGAGCTTTACACGCATAGCTCAATAATATTCCAACCATAGTTTCTCATTCTATCTCGTTGCCAACGACAGCCCTGACAGAAGGAGAACTATTTTGCTATTTTATACTGCGATGAAGAACAACCGCGAAAGAAATAAAAAACCGAATTTACAGTAAATTTATTCATTTAACACACACAAAAAAAATCTTTCTAAGTTCAAATATAAATCATAGAAAGAAAAAATTGAAGAAAGAAAGAAACATTTTTTTCTCTCCAAAGAACCGGTTCCTTTCTTGACTAGGTGACTCAACGCAATGCTTGAATAGTTATAATCGACCCACCATTTCATCTCATACAATTGATTTTATGTGCAAGATCTTAAGCTCACCTAGTTCAATAGAACAAAATGAGAATTTTTGTTTCTCTCTCTATTCTGTACTTTTATTCATTTCCAATTCTATTCATGAAATCCCGTGACTCGGCACAACAAACTCTTCTTATTAATTCTTAAAATGAATTCACTTCTTAATTCATTAATTGAAACAGTTGAAGGAACATGTACCGAACCGCACAGACGTTCATCAAACATCAAACAAAAAATGCATGAATTCATCTCTGGCAATTGAATTCGTGTTTCTTCTTCTATTTTTCCATCATATTCATGAATCTTTTAAAAACATAAATTACGGCTCGGTTATGTTATGATGTAATGCGTCGACGTATACACATTTTTGATGGGGTCAGCAGATGATTTTAATTTTATTCTTTCCGTTTTGTACATTGATTTGAGTAAAATATTTTATTTTTCCATTACAAATACAACACAGAGAAAAAAAAATCTTTCTCAAGGTCGTATCGCAAGTATGCGTGAACGGGAAAGAACGGAAACCATTGCTATAAAATATGGGCCTTTTTCGGCGTGCCATTCAAATGACTGTGATATTGATTTTAGAAATCATAAAAATTTGAATTTAGCAATGATCAAACCATAACGATATAGTGTTCATCATCCAAATACGGTTAGGTATTCAGATTTAAGATGATTTACATGCGCAGCAAGGCGGCTAATAAATCGGACGGGATGATAATAAAATGGGGTCACGTTTCTGCGGCTGACGGTTTTATTCTTAAAATATTCGATAGAATCGGTCAAGACGAGCACACGTTCAGCAGAGGTATCCACTATCCAATAATTATGTACTGCTATGACTGCTATTGACATTGGACTGTTGAAATATACAACGAGAACGAATGTAGGTTAGACGAGTTGATGAATTTCGGTGAAGCAAAAAAAAATCGACACATCAAAAAGATGGAAAGAAAATAGGGCAGATAGACGTAGTACTAGTGCACCCTGAAAACAACGAAGGCGCCATCCTTTTGTTTCCATTGCTGAATACGGTCACTTCGTCAAGTTTTATACTGAAATAACAGCAGCGCTATGTTCAGCTTAAGAAAATTTGCTGACAAGTGGTGAAAATTTCAACAAGATCCATGCCCTATCGATGGAATCGAAACGAAAACAAAATATTGAAACTCCGCTCGCACTAACCCAATTCTCATTTAGCTTAAAACGGGCATAGCTCCGTATCGTGACGCCTTAGAAACAATTTTTTAAGTGATTTGGAAACAGGAGTGTAAACAGCCCATGGGTTTCTGAACTGGTAACTGCTAGGTCTGAGGTGTTGACTTGTTGCAATGAAGTTTTCAAATTATGACTTGACTATTTCGGTCAGAATCCACCAATGTTTGAAGCACAAAGAGATGAAGATTAAAATAATGCAGGCAAAGCCCAAAACGTCACTATAGCTTCACGTTTTTGCGAAATAACAGATTTTCATTCTGGTAGTGTGCTGCGTGACAGAGGCAGAACAAATTTTATCATCACAATGCTTTGTTAAGGGTTCGTACATAATTTTGACGTCACGCTTTTTCAGTGTTGTCCTCAGATTGAAATCCTTAATAACTCGACAAGTATGCCCTTTTTGAGTTAATATTATTTACGGGAGGTACTTGGGGTGTTTAGGGGATGTATTTGGGTGGTAGGACACAATGTTAACTCGAAAAAGTGCAAACTTGTCGATTTATTAACGATTTTAACCTGATGACAACACTGACAAAGTGTGAAGTCAGCTTCTAATGTATGCTTCCATCGGAACTGACTAAATAAAAGCACTCAGTTTTGAAATATTTCTACAACATTCAACATTGAACCGTTTATATTCACCACATATTGCACCATCAATTCTGTTTCGTAAGTGCAATAAAAGTGTAGGTCCCGTCAAATATTCAAATTTTTATGATTCGCTAATTGTTGACATACACGTGTCTCCACACCCATCTTTGCATTCCTTTACTTGAATCATTAGTGAAGCAACTTTGATCATCCAATCGTTGGTTAGACAGCCGAATATAACGGTCGTTTGTTCATCGAAAAAGTCATAAAAATGGTTTGGCAAATTTACTCAACATAAAAACCTGACCAACAACGCCGAATGATCTAATTTATTTCCCTTTTTTTGCTGTCTATTCGAGCCGCATTTTTTTTATTGTTTCTTCATTGCGAATCATTGCGTTGATTGTAGGTCTGAATTTTTTCTTTTGTAAATTAATTACGGCAAATTGAAATTAAATTAGATCTCTAGACATACAGACAAAGCAATGCTCATAAATCATAATGCGAATTTTTTGTCTCTGTTAATATCGTGTCGGGATAATATTGAATGTGATTGCATAAGCGAAGTTTAATAAAAATTCCGGGGCATTGAAGTCACATAATTTTTCGAGAGATGATTTTTGCAATATACCGATGGCGCTGTGTTGTGGCATCAAAACATTACACCGAAAGACCATTCCAAAATTGTTTTTTTCCGTACAATCCTTCAAAAGATGATGATCAAAAAAGCCAAAAAAATTTTTACTTTCGATTTTTCCAATGAAGGTAAATCCGAAATGTAGTGCAACAACCCGTAGCAGCCAAAAAGCCGAACTGGCTTATTGAGCATCTAATGGACTTTTTAATTTTTAAATGTATCAATCAATATAATTAAGAGTTATTTAATACGCGGTAGTGTTATGTTGATGATGATGCCGAATTGTTTTTCGGATGAATGCATTCGCTCAGTCATTTTGACAGTGAACGTTTATTGGCTGTTCACATGGGATGTGTTGTTGAATAATAACAAAAACGAAATAAAAAAAGGAGAAATGAATTAACGAGATTGTTGTAACGAGAATAAACGTAATGTGAGAGTAAGTTCACTTTTTCTTCAGTTCAATATTTATAAGTGTGCAAATGTGCTTGACCCATCCAACACAAATTTTAATTGAAATTTTTTTTGAAAGTAACAGCGAAAATATCTTTAATTTTTGCAAATAAAAAACTTCTCTTCCATCCAATATGCTGACAATTTGCCCGTATCCAAGAAGCTAAAAATGAGTTAATGAATGCGTCACGTTGTTGCTCATCTTCTTTTCTGTTAAAATTGATTTTAAGACGAAATACACGAAAAATAAGAAGAAGAAAAAAAAATTCGAAAGAAAGAAAAGGTAAACCGAAACGTAATTGTCTGATTGAAAAACGAGAGACCAGAACCGGACGTGCGTGATTTTGCGATCCAACAGCCAAAAGTCAACATATCGAAAATTAATAAAACATCGAACGTTCATGACCTTTTGCACAAAAAGACGAGAGAGTCCATTAAAAGTATCCGAATTTGCGGATTAAAACACTTTTTTTTCTTCTTCTTTCTTAATTCCAAAATTTCACTTAAACATTCAAGTTTATTGTTTTCATAAATCTGCGCTGTATACGAATCGGGTCATTTTTACTTTTCGTTTTATTATGATCGTCTTTCCGCTTTGCGCACTCGAACTGTTTATTTTCGTTGTTGTTGTGTGACTTTTACTAAGCCACATGCCATCACATATGATGAGTCAATGATTAAACTGAAAGTTAAGTAAATTATGAAGCAAAGAGACGATTCACAAAATGTGTCCGGATTTAGGGGGATTGCCATAAAGTCAAACAAATAATGATGTACAATGCAAAAATAATTGAAAATATAAAAGCAGACGACGTTAGAAAGGAGCATCGTTTTAGTTTTGTTCGTTAACACGAAAGTTTTTTTAAAAACCAAATTCGAAGTTTCTAAAATCTTTTACTGAGGGAAACCTAGACGAGACAACGACCATTTTTAATTACCGCTTTCACTCTCACCTTTGAAACACATCGGATTCAAATCCCTGAGTAAGGGGAAACCTTTAGTGGTCACCCAAAGTGGAGCTGTGCGCCGGTCAATTCTTCCAAATAGATGATGGGTCGATACGAAAAAAGTGTCACTGACTGGTGATAGCGCCACCAAATCATTTCATAGCTGAATACGGTTCAACATGTAACTTTTTCCAGTACCATTCGGCGTTGATGCTAAATGAAATCTCATAACATTGAAGTCTTCAGAAGACTATTATTTCTAAGAAGTAGAGAAATTAATTCTTGAATCTAACTCTGATCGGCTGCATGTAGAGTTAAAAGTTATGAACCGGCGCATGTCATTTTTTCACGTTTTTCGCTGAGATTGACATGCGCCTATTCATAACTCTTAGATAGATTTATCAGGTCGGGACCAGGTCGGGATGCAGCTGATCTGAATTAGTTTCAAAAATAAAATTCTCTAGTTCTCATGAACTAGTCTTCTGAAGACTTCAATGTTATGAGAATTCATTTGGCACCAACTGCGATGCTTGCGCCGATTGACCGATTTCAAAACATTGACCGGCACACAGCTCTAACCCAGAGATGTCAAATCAGAAATAAAAAGAATCTCCGTCAGAAGAAGAATCACGGCAAGATCCAAGTCACTAGGCAATTATATCTTGCCGCACAACATCATCACTGGAGTATCCCTCCTCAAAATATCCTGGACTTCCTCAATCGAACAAATATAGATTGTAGATAGTTCTTTGTGGGTACGCACAACAGGCCCACCAGAGGCTTAGGTGCCAGGGTATTAGGCCCTACCCATTTAAACTAACTAACTAACAAAGACGAGATAATGACTTTATGGCGGCTGTGATGCCTATACAGAGGGTAGAAGGACTTATTGAAAAATAATTTCCCATTTCCCTTTGTGTAATATCTCTGCTCGGCACACTAGGCAAGTAGTCGTCAAAATAAACATTTTGTACAGGTGTGTATCATCTACTATCTGCCCCAAATGAAAATTGTGTTCTGCGAAATGATTGGACGATGTGAAAGCTAGCAATGTACTCCTGTCACGTCCAAAGCCATTCGTATTATTATCATTGCGAAATATAATCGGGATTGAGATTGAGTAGAAGCGTGATTATATTACGAATTACATTTTTCTACAGCTTTGGATTGATTTCGAGCTCGACACAGTACCATATTCCGTAATACCAACTTCACCCATATCGTATAATGTTCACTGCCATTTGGGTTATTTAGATGAACAATTTGTGTGCAGAATCCGTTTGAACATTATCCATAACATACAGGGAGAAGAGTGGTTGATAGCACAGTATCATTATTTTAAACAAACAAAATGTTTAATTGCTAATGATGAACACACACGCCATCTCAGTCCCACGATAATTGCAAACAACAAAACACCGATTATTTACAATATCACAGATGAGAATCCTGATTCCTGATACAGTTTGTGAATCTTAATGCATCCGACACCATAATTATGGTTTGGTGTAGCACAGAAATGATATGTCAAATCACCTGAAAATGTACCGTATAATGGGAGTGGGTAGGATAATGGTGTGTGTGTGTGTGCTAGAAAACCATAATTTGGATGCCAGCAAAACGTTTCATTTTTGGGTGAACATGTTTACGTTCCAAATTTACCACAATATTTCGATGACATAAAAATCTTTCGAATTCTTTCTCTATCTCACTCGGTCCAACGAATCACAATATTTGCAGAATGTTTCTACCATGAGACGCTATTGATTTCATCAATTATCATAGATTTTAACATCGTTTGTTGTTCATATTAGCGAATATAACGCCAGTAATGTGACTCAGCGGATGTGTGTACGATAACCCTGTTGGTTAAAAGCATAAAATTCCGTTGATAATTCGAAAAATGTTCACACAAAAACATTGAGTGGATCAACTGAGGTGTGAGGAGGAGGAGGCATCACCTGAAAAGCTTTATCAATTAATATAGAAACGCGCACGGTCATTTAGGCCAAAATTTTTGGAGTTTGCAAGGTGTGTCTTGTAAACTAGCAAAGATTGATTCGAACATGTAGTCTGTAGTATCAAAATCTGTCTGAATGTTAATTCTTTGGTGAAAGGGAAACCTTCTAATTAACAGAGCCTATGATTGTGTCGAGTTTCGAGTTATCGATGATTCAAACAGGCTGTCAGCACTGAAAAAAGTAAACGTCGTTCGTGGACAGTCCCGAATCAAGTGTGAGACTAAAAATTAAATTTTTTTTTTGCTTCACTACTGTTTCGATCTGTGAGACAGCGCTATGCAATCTCAATGAATTTAAAAAGAAATATTTTTGTCAACATCTCATCAGGTCATGGCCACAGTGGTAAGGAAACCACAAGTGCCTAGTTATCCTCTTTTTGCATGTACAAGTCTAGCGAATCATAAGCGAAAATCCTATTTCGAAATTTAATCATCTTCAACATATAGTAATGTACATTCTACGTATGAGATGTAATATTTACGTGTCACACGTAAAACGTAATTCACGCCGTAAGTCCGCTCAAAATTTAAAAAGAAACGTAAGATTAGGATCGCAGACGCAGCGTTGTAATTCGGATGTTCACGGTATTCCCATATTAGAGTGCGTTGATTTTATTTTTAAATTCATTTGTTCATTCATCGATTCACTTAAAATTCAAATTTTTAAGCGGACTTACGGCGTGAATGGTCCTGCTCGTACTACATCGGTGCAATCATTTTCTTTTAGAGTAAAATAAAGGCAATGAAATGGAGAGTGTTAAATTGATGTGCAACTTTCGTTCTTCGTTTGGTTGAATGCAAGCCGATGCTCTTATGATTATTATCAAATGCATGTCTTTCTTAAAAGCTTTTCATTTTCCATGTGTCACATAACCCGTTTCACATATTTCGTGTAAGTAATTAGCACGTAAAGTAGCGTTAAACCTTCAACGATATGTTCAGAAAACACTTTCTGGTGTGAATTAATGCGACGGTCAAAGAAAAAACTTCTAATTAGTTGGTGAAACATTTCTGTTTCTTAACAGTTGGATAAATATAACTTCCGACATGAATCCAACGGCACTATCGTTTCTCCGTATCCTCTCAATTTGCATGTCATTGCAAATATGGCAATTGAAAGAGAATTACAGAAACGACGAAATGGTTGAATGTGTCGAGAGTTATATTTCTCAGGCCGTAAATAAAGTGTTTCTTTGCTTCAAATAAGTTGGTTACATTGAAACAAAAATTCCATTCAACAAAATATTTACTTCAAACCTCACCTCATTAACGTTAAATTAACACTCGAGATTCGTTACATCACCCGCATCAACAACAAAAACTAGCGGTCACATGACCAATCTGTTGATTGAAGAGCGTGATAAGGGAGATAGGGCTCATCGAGATTTGGAGGGGAATCTAGTTATGTCACGCCAATTAACATCAGAAGAAGAAAAAACTTAAATTCATTGCCCGTGGAGTCTGATGATACAATATTGATTTTGTATCCAACAGTTCGATCAGTTGTATAGCAGACTAATGAAAGAGAGTTGAAAATTTCACCTGTGTTGCTAATGCTTTTGTCTTCAGATAATCTACATTACGTGCCGCAACTGTACTTTTAATCTGAAACTTGAAGACAAATTCACTTTCTACAGATGAGACTTTCAGACTCTTCATTCAACGTAACGTACTGCCTACAAATGAGTTCGATTCTACCAATTTCGGACAATAATGGAAACACACGTGATCCGACGAGAATAAACTCAACGAGCAATAAATTTTAAATTTTTTTTGCTTTCGACAAATTAATTTTACCGCTACACCACGTCACTAATCGGATTCTGGGTTCTGTGTCAATACTTCGACGGTAATCTGAAAAATGGCCAAATTTTTTGTGACACACTTTAAGAAAGCGAAAGATTTGCATCCAAAAGTTAAAATTTCCCATAAAAATCTAACCAGAAAATTTACATATTTTTTACGCCTGCAACCGATGTTTTTTGTGTTACCTTTTAACGAAGTTAGGCCAAAATTAGAAAGAATTTTTTGTGATGATGAAAGCGCTGTAGATTCTACCTATTTGTGACGGTGGTGAAAGTAGTGATGGAAGAGGCAACTAATCAATTGGACAAAGGCCAAAGTCCAATTTTATAATTTAGATTCTTGAGAAAGGAGCGTATTCCTGCCACGACTCTTTTTTCTTCGAACGGAAGTAGTCATTTTGTGGGCAAATTATCTTATGACTACTGCCCAATCGACTCATTCAGAGCTATATTTCTGCTTAAAATTCACAAAGAAAAACCACACCGACGAATCATTATTCAAATCATTGACCTAAGACAACAAGACGATGACAAATGACATTTTAAAACTAAAGAGCCCAGAGCGACTGTTGCTTGACGCATATAACTCATCGGCGCTGTCACTTCTTTTTTCCTTACCATTTCTAAATAAAATATTTTGTGACCAATAGCTTTACGACCAATAACCAGCAATATTGCGCGAAACAGACGAAATGTTAATTGACTAAATTAGTAAACGAAAATAGATTTCGATTTGACGATAACGGTAAAAAGAGGACGGAAAAAATTAATCAAAAATGCAAATCGTCATCGCTTAATGAATGCTGGTATAGTAATGTAACATTCACGTCGATAAACCAGTCTGTTGGTTTATTGTGTAAGTCGGACACAATCATATATCAAAAATTGCGAACTTCTTTAAATTAGTGTAGGCCATATTTCATCTGATTAAGTTTGGATTGATCACACTGGAAATTGAATATTTGAAGTTTCATCCGTTTACAGCTTAGATAGCATCGATAGAGAGAGAGAGAGAGAGATTTCAATTTGAGATGAAAAACTTAAAGCTTCCGGGCATTCTAACGATTTATAACTGGTCACAATATCTATCTAACCAATCGATCGAAATTCAAGTTTGATGGTGGATTTGCAGGGAACATTTTCACATCAGCGTTACAATAGCTTCACTCTTTTAGTTCCACTTTTTAGACCCGTACGAAGTACGAGGGTCTCATGCCTTTACTCTTACGTTTGTAGCACGTCGATTTCAAACTCCGGAGTAAGGGCAAACCTTCTGGGGTCACCCCTAGATGCCAAATCAGCACCGTCTGTCTGTCATCACGATAAATTGAGTAAAACGAAAGCAATCTTGATGGGACTTTCTTTTCTTGAAAAAGCCAGGCTAAGTTCGAAGAGTGGCCTTAATTTGAGCTACTCGGCCGTACAGTGAAGGTGAAGTTTTTTGTCGATATCTCGAGTAAATTTCATCAGATTTTTATGATTTTTTTTTTGTTTGAAAGGTAAAGTGTTTTCGATGATCTCAGAGCCAGCCGCCATTTTGAATTTGTTGGTCGAGTAGGTTTCTACTATAACTTCGTAAACTTTTTTTGTTTGAAATATAGTGATAGCCGTACAGCGGTGTTTTAGGTGACCTAAGTAAATGGCCGACCGCCGCCATTGTGAATTTTAGTATTTTTGACCTATATTTCAAGTAAATGTCATCTGACTTTGAGTTCAGTTTATAAATGAGACTTCGGACGGAGCTTTCGAAATTGCTGTAAGCAATTTTAACAGGGTTTGAGTTTAAAGAAACTGATTTAAAGATAACATTTCAGGGTAGTTCTATTGGTTAGGGGAAGCTTCCACATTCCATCGCAAAACGCTGCGGACGTTCCGGTATTTTGCATGAAAAGAGGCTAAAAACTTCACGAGATTGGCGAAAAACTTCGCAAAATTTCATGAAGTTTAAAGCCATTTTATCATAGAGTTTAGCATCAGCGCCATCTCTCATCAAGTAAAACACCTAAAAATCGGAATTTTTTTTTTGGTTAAACGCAACCAAACTACATACCGTCAATGAAAGTAGATTAGAGAGGTATAACCATACGTCAAAATTTGTTCTAGCCGGAGGACACGGAGATTTTGCATGGGATTTTACTTTTTCACATCGAACAAACTCATTTTTGTATAGAAATTCTTCATAAATTTTAAGAATGAGTTCGTTCAAGCCCATAAAAAAGCAAAATCCGTGTGTCCTCCGGCTTATATGACTTGGCCATACCTGTCCATCTATTTTCATTGCATACCGTCCTCTACTCGTACGGGACCCCCTTACGTTCTTTGTGAGTTACAATACTTTTACATGTTCAAGTGTCACAATAATGTGGAACTGAAAGGATGAAGCCATGTAAACGCTGGTGATTTTCACTCGAATGGAAGAATAAACAAACTTATGTGCCGTTTCCCTATTTTTGGTTACATTTCCTTTTTCAAATAGAATGCAAACGGACAAGCCACACTCATTGATTCAGGCATTAGATTGATGCTTTGCCCACTGCATGAAACTCTTGGACCTTTAAAAATCAGGGTACAAGGTCTTCACAAAACTGCTACTACCAAAAATCTGCAATTTGGACCGGAAAATTAAGAGTCAAAAAGCTTCCTATACCAAAGAAGAGGTTATGCATTAGTTCTAAGGTCTTTCCAATTCGGAACCAGTCTGATTTCTATTAATCTCAAGCTGCAAAAAGCAATGTTGTTTAAGCCAACGTGAAGCTAGATGGTCTAGCTTCAAATGATAGTAGTGGTCAATTTGAGAGCAGCCTGCTTGCTTGAGTTATTGATGAAAATCTCTCAAAGGAAGCGACACACCAAGCTGTCAAGATGCGAACTAATGTTATCATAAGATCTTCCGTACTAGATCAACTCGGTATTTTGACACCTGGTCCAGGCCGACTTCTTTATGACAAATTTTATTACTAAAAGGAAAGCAGCCAGATGATAATCTTGAAAGTATGTCCAATTATCAAGGTGATTGGGATTGCCTTTAGTATTATCTGACCATAAGCGAATTATTTGACCCCCCATGTGTACCTCAGTTAGGGGTTGAATCTAAGTGTTGGTGCCATCACATAAGGAACTTGCCTTGCTAGTTTCAAGCTCACGGACTCAATAGAGATTTAAATGAAAATTTTAGATTTAAAAATCAATTTTCAAGTGACATCGAATTCTGCCCTCACTTAAATAGCCAATAGCCTTCGGCTCTCAGATAGTTTGAATGGCATAGACATTCAACCGTAATCGTATGCATAGCGTAGGCTTTCCACATCCCAACCAAACATAAACAAAATCATCAACAAAAAAAATGTTTACAAAACTTACCGTTTCGGAAAAGACATTCCAAGTCGTCTGTATCTCAGAAAGAGGTTATCCATTTTCTCTGTTTATCGCAGCTTCAAAATATCACAAAATTTAAATTAAAAATTAAGAAAAAAAACTTCTTTTACTTTGAGTCCGTTAGGTTTTTTGTTTATATTTATCGAAGTAAAACGATTAAACGCGTCGAGTGGATTTGTTTAACTGAGGTAATTTTATACGCAATTGAGGTGCGCGCACATGGTTAATATAACACAAAAAGTAATCAAAGAACCACCCAACACTTCCTGACGATTAGATTATTCTTTCCGTTCGTTTGAGTTTCTAAGCGTTTGAACTTAACATTGTTTAACGGTCGGCCACATGAGAGAGTCTTCCGACTGGAGATTAGAACAGTCTTTCACAAGCCAATCATTACACTTCAAAGGTGTTGATATTATTTCTGTACACCGAAACAATAATTAAATGTTCACCCGAAGAATTCCCAACGAACAACAAAAATTATTTACAAATTCCACAACCAAATTTACATAAAAGCCAATCAAAACATTTGAGTTCATTTGTTTGTTTTAAACACGGCGAAGAATCCAACGTCAACGAAAGAAATTTTTGTAAAAAACATCAAGTTCAGAGAATCCCGGCTGCATAAAATATATGATCCACACCTGTCGACGATCGCGAGTCAACTGATATTTTACCGTGCGGTACAGTTTTACTTCAAATGACCGCCTTTTGGTTGTTGTTGTTGTTCTTGCTGCTGCTGCTGCTGTTTTTTTTTTGTTAAATTCTCTCGGTCGTTCGTTACAATATTTCTGCGTATACCTTTACCTCTATCGATCATGAACATTTATTCTACATGGGCCTCATCGTTTTCTCATCACACTTCTCTGAATCGTGTATGTATATTATACCCACCACATAAAAAAGTAAATCAGAAGACTGGCATAACAACCAAAACTAAGTCTTAAAAGAGAGAGAGATGTTTATCCGTTGTTTACCTTTCTTTTTGCGATCATCTGTTTTGATGGTTTAATTTCCTCTTTGTTTTTTTTTTATGGAAGAGCACGATCTCATTGTTTTTCGGTCATCTGTTGAGAAGTAGTTGAATCACATGCAGCTGAGAAAAGTCTGCGACATGTTTCCGAACTTCTATGATTTATGTCACAGAGCTTTGTGCTTTTGTCGAGATTTTTTATTCTTTGTAAACTTACAGCCACCAGACAATGAACTGTAATTTATGCTTGAGCCTCGACTTAAACACCTGGAAACTAAAGCAAAACATTTTGTTCTGACTACATTCTAGTCTGAGAGCGAAATTTTGCATGTATACATCAAACTGTACCCCGAGTGTCAACAACTAACACAAATGCAAAATGTACCGTCATAAACGTCAGTACCCCGAGAGAGAAAATACTCTCTGAATTAGACTAGTCCATGTCTGTAACGTTTTGAACACGAATACTGAATGATGAGAGTCATGTTTCTCTTGCAGGTAACTATTACGACGGCTGGGACTGTACATTCTGGGTAAATGCAAAATATACAGAAAGAGGACATGCGTGACAGTAGCGAACTATACGAAAAACGAAATTTCGAGGTCATTAAATACACTGACGATGTCATTCGAAGCCTATGGGTAAATGAAGGAAGTATTACTGTGAAGTTAGTACATGAGAGAGTCCAGTACATTAAAAGTGAACAGCCTCCCAGCTATCTCTTTCTCTCAGTTGACTTCTGGGTGATACTCTTATAAATTAATTAATTAAAAAAAATTGCTCGCAGCGGCATTTGAACTCGGACCCTCTCACATGCCAATCCACAAAGTTGAAGTTCAGTTCTTATTATTCACCGCTGAAACCAGTTGGCAGTCATCCCATGAACAACCGACGAGGCGACAATGCGATATATTGTAATTTGATGCCTTCGGCATTTTGGTTCGTTTGATCGAATTTGTCAATTTTTTTCTAGAGACGTTGAGGATGAGCGAAAGTCGTTGTAGATGTAAATCTTTTCTGAGAATACGATTTATGAAAAATTTGGCAAAGATCTGACAACAGCAAAAAAATTTTAAAAGCTCGAAAGCTTTCGGTAGTTTGTATGGGGTTCATACAAACTTCCAAAAGCTTTCGAGCTTAAATTTTTGTAAAACTCGAACATGCCTAGTGAACAAATACGAGGCACGTTGAACATAAAAGAAGCCATCGTCGACAAAGCCAAAAACGAGAGAAAAGAGTGGTATGCTAAAGTCTACTCTCACGCGAGAAACGTCCTTTCGATAGACATCCCCAAAGTGAGTAAACGGGGAAGACCAAAGCACAATTGAGTCAGCCAAATGCGAGAGCGACAAAAGCGATTCGGGCTAACACAAGAAGAGAAGATGTAAATGGAAATTGCGAATGCGAGACCCGTAACACGATCAATGAGAAACGCACACTGGCCATGCATTATGACTGAAATGCTAGTCGTAGGCAACAATAAGGCTACGAAGAAGGAAGCGGTTCACACTTTTGATGGTTTGATATAAATTGTTGATGTTGACTGACAAAAATACCGTTCTGTACCTGATTGTTCTCACTTGTTTTGAATACACCATTTGAAAACAAATACTTCACTCTGCTAGCCAATGAAAATGCCTAACGGTGAGCTAAGTTATATTCAGTAAATTTGACTGTGCTTCATCAAAGCTGCATTAAAGATCGCTACATGAGATGGAATAGAAACAATATTTCTTCCTTTTAACTCAACGAAGTAAAACGGAACCTATCAGACACCAGCGCGGTGGTGATACAATTTAAATCGTCAATTGAGAAAGTAGGTTTATGGGTTCTATTACTCATTGTTCTCATTGGCTAAGTGCCGTGTGTGAATATTTATTTTAAGAATTTTCATTTCGAATGTGTTTAACACTTAATCATGGCAGAGAAGCCGTTAAGTGTCGATTTAAATTACATAGTACGAGCGACAATGAAAGCACACACTTTTGAATAGAAGTACGAGAAATTTTTACCCAAAATCCAATTAGCTTTTCAAATTCAAACACATTAAAATCTGAAAAAAGTTCTTTTCTTGAATTTATATATTCGCTCGTTTTCAATTAGCACTTCATACAGTTTTAGTCATGGGTATAAAGTGATTAACGTGTGTAATTTCTTTACCATGTTTGCATAAAAAAATTCATCGTCTCGGTCTCTGGCTTATAATATGTTAATTCATAGGAGACAGAACTGCTAGGTATACACCGAAGAATATTCAAAACCCATTGGTCGTAGAGTCCGGATTACGAATAAGCAACTAACGTTGAGATGGGTGACTGTATTTTAGGCTGCTATTCACCTTTCAGTAGCAGCAAATTCAGAATCCGATAATTTTTCCTCTAGGCACTAGGCCAAATCATCCTCAAGGTCAATGTTTTCATGATGTGCTTATCCGTACTTCTAATTTCGTAGAAGCGATTAGCTATTGCACACCTAAATTGGTTAAGAACGAACTTCTTGGACCGAATATACAATAATGGAATAAATAAGTACAAGCGGGTCCAAGCGAGTCTGAACCGTATGATTTCATGTCAACTAAATAAAAACGAGAAAAGACCGTAGCAGACGCTGCGACGGAGCCCCGTACGATACCGTATACCTATTGCACGTAGGCCTA
>JANTFA010198854.1:0-17530 GCA_026413405.1 Phytosciara flavipes
TGGAACATTATTGGATAGCCGTCATGCATATCACCGCTGGCAATTTGAACATCTGGTACAAACCTGAATGGAGCAACACTGTCATTTGATTTGGCCGCCAAGTCAGCTATGGTGTCCACAATGAGATCCCAATGTTCGATAACCTTTTGTGGGTCATCTAACTTCTTCAGGACGGATGATTGCATTGATATTATCAGCTTTTTTCCAACCAATTCTCCCCACGGTGCCGGATGATTCCGAATAACAGTTCTCCATTCATCTACGTTCGTTTCGCCGGCATAATAGGTAGGTGAACGTATGCCTCCATCGATAAGAAATTTTGAAGAAATGATGCGCTCTGTCGACGATACGATGGAAATAAGACCTCCGAAAGGATTGGCTATAGTTGCTACACCATTTTGAAAATTTTGTCGGAACACGATGCCAGGACACCTTTTCCATTGTTTCAATTTTTTGATATCGTCGGAATGAATTCCAATTTGAACGCCAAGATCAGACAAAGAAATGTTCTTATTCAATGCCTGAATTTTTATTGCCTCTCCTGGCTGAGCATATAGGCCAGTGCTGTACCATTTGATGCTTTCATCAATTTCTATAATTTCTTGAACCTGTCTCCTATGCATTTTCTTTAACGAAGCAGTACCTGGGAATGACTTAGCCGCAGGGTGAGGAAGTATGTTGTCAGTTCTACCAATTAAATTCAATATCATGATCCAGCATCTGTGATAAAGCAAGAATATTCGTTCCTTTTCTCGAACTACTGGATCGGTTGGAGTTGGCACTATAATCGGAATATGTTTGAGAATTTGATGAACTCCCTCACTCAATTCGCCATTTTTAGGACCGAATTTCAACCGATCCAAAAGCACCTCCATCATTTGGTTAAGTTGCTCTCTGGGCATCGTTCCAGACCAATCAAAATGGATTAAATCTTGCCACACTAGAAACGCGTTTGTGTTTTTCAAACGTTCCGTAGATGTGTCGAAACTATTTTCGTTACAGAATCTCTTGCCAGGCGAAGTATGTCGAATGTAAAGGATTCCAGTGTCTTGTAATATAATATTGCCCCAGTATGAATGCAAGTCGTTTGAGTCAGCCGTCCAACCAGTTGAACCTAACATGAATCCACCACCATTGCGAACAAAGCTTCTCAAGTTTTTTATTCCAGTTGCTGTAGGATTTTTACCACACACAATAACATCAAATTGTTTCAAAAGATTAGCATTCTCAATGTCTTTAGTTGTCAAGACTTGTACGTTTGATCCTTGTTTGGAAAGAACATTTTCCGTTTGCGTATCTGCGTACACACCAACTTTATCACCCGCATTCCTTCGAACCCAATTGAAGCTGTTGATGAAAAGTTTCATGTTGTCGTTTTCCACTCTGTCTGATAAATTATGAATGTAGAACGATGTATGAGAAAATGCAACGATCCTGCCACCCCCCGATTCTGTTGCTGCGACATGCGGTCTGAGTACTCCACCATTGTTGCAGGACAAAATTGGATATGCCTTTTCATTGAGCAATGTCATCATTCCCGGCTTACATGTCCTATGAACTGTTGCAACCCCGTTCAATATGAAGTTTTGAGGCTCGTTCAAAACGTATTTATCAGCTCCGCACAATTTACATTCGGACACGAAGAACGCTACACTAATAACGACGCTAGAAATCGTTTTCAGCATCTTAAGATTTTGAATGTAATATATCGTCTATCGGAACCAACTGATGCACGATTAATGCAAACGCATTTTAAAATAATGGTCTGAGCTTCGATAAGGGAATGAGTAAGGTTTACGTGAATTTCCCCGAAATTTTAAGTACCGTCAACCATTTCATGTGGTATGAGGCCGTTCACAGAATGTTGAATCGGTTGAAGAGGGGGAATGTGCTTATTGCAGTAAGTTTTTAGTATGGAATTAAAATCAATTGTACAATCAGAGTTTGGATATTGCGGCTGGGAAACTCAAAGTGTCCCAGCCGCAAGACCAAAAATACACTGAAAATATACTCTCCAACAACAAGTAGCGTTTTCATTCAGACGTACCAAATACGTTAAATTATCTCACGAGGTAGAGCTTAAAAAAACAACTTCTTTTCTTACTTCTTCGTTCCCAGCTATGTTACTTCCTTCCCAAGGAAATCATTCATGTGATTTCCTCCCACCCGCATGAACATAAAAAAATCCGCCTTGAAGCATAGAAACTTTTAGAAACAAATCATAACTAAAATGTAATTTCTGAACGATAAAACTTAGAAAGTAGATTGGGGAAACCCGTGACGATTATATTGCGTTTTTTCTGCCCGTTTCATTTCTAAATATTTTGTAGGTGATAAGGACCGCCCGTTATGCAAATTAGTAATTAGTCGAGGTAACTTAACGTTCGCAGCCGAAATTATTACAAATATGTCAAGGTTTCCCAGTAGCTAGAATTGGTCACGTTTTCGGTCGATACAATATGTGGGCACAGATTAACATTTGAATAGTTTTACGAAAATAGAGACACGCTTTCGAACCATTTTTTTTTGCATAGAATAGCGATTCACGCCCATAGAAATTAACTTACAAAAATTGCCTCGACTATTAACGCGAATGTGATAAGAACTTAAAAAAAGCAATCAAAAAAGGTCCACCATATAATGACAAAGTAGAGAAGGGTTAAAGAAAATGCTTCAAGAGGAATTCTGCGAAAGATTAGACTGGGGAAAAACCGTGACGGTTGTATGAATTCCGTCCGTTTCTTTACTTTCAAATATTTTGCTTTTTTGTTGAGTGTTCAATCGTTGAAACATTACGGAAAAACACATTTGAACTGGAAAATTACTGAAAGCTGTCGATTGAGAAAGCAGATTAAATTCACCCAAAAATACCACTAAATATATGTGCCTGATGACTATACCATTTTCATGTTTCATGTGATATTTTTGTTCATCAAATTTCGTTCACAATTTCTCTATGTTCACGGGAAAAGGTCATGGAATTAGTCATTAGTCTCATGTCTTTACGCTTGCGTTTGTAGCACGTCGATTTCGAACCCTAGATTAAGGGCAAACCTTCTGGGGTCATCCCTAGATGCCAAATCAGCATTTAGAAAAATGCCCGTTTGTCTGTCGGTCTGTCCGTCATCACGATAACTTGAGTAGAACGAATCCAATCTTTTTTTCCTCGATTTTTTATTGAAAAAGTCAGGCTAAGTTCGAAGATGAGCCAAATCGGTCGCGCCGATCCAAAGTTATGGTCGAATAGTGCTATTTTCGAGGTCTGATCGAGGTTTACCGCATATATTACTAGAATTTGATGAACTTTTTACAGAGTTCAGTTTATAAATGAGACTTCGGACGGGGCTTTCGAGATTGCGGTGAGCAATTTTAACAAGAAACGAGTTTAAATAAAATGATTAAAAGATAACATTGCAGAACAGTTCTACGTATGCCATGCTCTGCTCGTACGGGTCCCCCTTATGTTTAATATGCGTAAGTCTTAAAAATAAGTACCATATAAGTAAATAAATAAGCAATCCCTCGAGTTAAGTGCGGGTCTGCTAAGTCTTCAAATGTTTGAGTGACTAGGCGACCTTTGGTAATACTTTTTTTGCATTTTATTTTCACACGGAGTAGTAAGCTTTCAAACAAAGAAACAGGCCAAAAAAGTATTTTAACTCCAACAAAAGCTAAGTTTGTCGTAACTTTTCTTCTTGGCTTCTTTTTGAAACTTCCAAATGAAAATTTTACCTCAAATGACGCCTCAATTGTCGCCTGTTATGCATAGATGCCGTGTTCCCTCTTGCGTTTTCCAGTACCATTTTTAGGTGAAAGAACGAACGCCAATGTCTCCGATATTGCTTCGGATGTGATAGATGTGTGTATTACACATACTACTTACTTAGAACGAGAATAGACGAACTAACGAAAAGTCGTAAAAGGTAGGAGTACGGCAACATGACAAGATTCACTGCGATAAAAATCAGTATTTAAGTCACTTAACAAACTGTTAATCATATTACAGTCATTCACTGAACTTCTGTGCGAGTACTTCTGACAGAATAATAATTTATCACTTGGAATTGATATCGTTGAAAGTAATGGCAACAACAGTAAGGAAAGCAGTAAAAGGCGATATGCCAACTGTTTTTCAAATGATGATCGTAGGTTTCTCAAAAATATTTCTAATTTTCGATTTCTAATTAATTCTGCCTTCACTCCATGTAGGATCTTGCTACATGTTTAAAAGAAAGTGGACCACAATGCACATTAGAAGGTACCCATTAATTTACGTAAAACTGAGCTAAGATCGATGGTTTCCTTTATAGATTTGTATAGAGACGGAGGATTTGACGGGGACATTCCGTTCTTCTTCGCTTTTCTAGCTGAGGATCCAGAAAACAAGAATGCCGATGGGTATGTATTCATTGCAAAGTCAAAGTCAAGGTTGTTAATGTGTGGAATAATTCAAGATCGTCAAAAGCGATTGGATTTGCGCTTTGCTCTTACTCGTTTTCCTGGGATGGTCGGACAATTTACATACGCAATTTTCTAGTTCACGAAGAATATCGATCAAAAGGAGTCGGGAAATTAATATTTGAAACAGTTATGCGGTATGCCAATGAAATCGGTGTAAATCGGTTGGAATTGCATGTGAATTGCGACAGTTCAGCTCAACAGTTCTACCAGAAAATGGGCGCTATAAATGTGTCTGAACGGGACGGGCATGTATATTATCGATTGTACAGAGATACCTTAAATAAACTTGACGGCTGAGTGCTGATAACTTCGGATTTTTTATTGCATTTATAATTCAAGGGAACCTTCAACAAAAGTACAATCTTATCTGGTAATAATGCTTTCGTGCAGTGTTGCTTATTTATACTGATAATGCATTTTTTTCATGGTTTTGTTTCGTAGGTATGATGTCTGCGTACCTGCTGCGTCATTGCCATTCAGGCAAACAAGAATTTGTGACATTCTCGCTGTGAAGGTATGTGACACAATAAATGCAAAATTATTTCGGCCGTTAATTTAGAAATCGACAATTCGGCGTGAACGCTTTTATTTAAATGTGTGCATGTTTCCGGTAAAATAACCACTATCGAAGAGCTTCAACGTGACATAATTGGTTTGAGGTGCAGGGAGTATCTGAAATTCGGCAGAATTGGACGAGGTGGAGGGTGGTGTCTGAAATCGACCAAAAATGGAGGACGTCATTTATGAATCAGTAAAGAAAACATCAAGCCTTTTTTTTGTATATATTGATAATGAGACAATTTTATTTGTAAAATAATTCTTAATTTAAACTTTGTACAGATAAAATAGTAAAAAAAATAGTTTGCCTAATTCATTTTGTTATTAACTAATCGCAAGCTTTCCTTGATTCTAAATATTAAAAAGAATAAAATAAAATTCTTAAAACTGTATCAACAGAGGCGTCGTAAAATATTTAAAAAAAAATCATTCCACGAAAATGGCATTACCATAATCGAGAGGATTCACTTCAGAAAAAGAAAACTCTTCGATCGGATAATTAAATAAATTTCAAAACTCTACGAAACAATAAAATTATAATCAGAACACACACTCGTTAACATTCAGAAACGGCATCGTATCCAAATGTCTCTCATTTCTCCTTCTTCTCTCATTTCCCCATGTACTCGTTATTTGGAGATATGAGAGAAGTATGAAAAATAAGTAATTTGTGGTCCGGTGCCTTTTCTAAATGTTACCGAGTGTCACATTCAAAAGACGCAATAATAAAATTTTTAGACAAATAAAAAGATTTCTGGTCTTCGAAACAGTTCCACTTTGACATATAAAACAAAAAAAATTAAGAAACATTTTCTCAATCGTTAGCATTTGCACGTAAAGTTTTTGTTTTAAGAATTCTAAAATTAACTTTCCCATTCGCAAATAAACAAAAGTTTCTCCTCTATTGTTAGTGCATTGTGAACATTTCTTTGATCGTAACGTACATACAGCTATCACTTATTACCTATTACATTAACCTAATTCAATTTTTTTTTGTTTTTATTGTTGCGTATAAGTGAAAACGTGAAAGAAACTGAGTTAGAGAAGCACGAAAATTCAGTTCCAACTTTTAAACGCAAGAGAAATCTATTAACCTCAATGAACAGCTGGCCTGAGTAACTTTTACATTTATAGGAGACAATGTATTCCCGGATGAGAATGGGATATCCTCAATTTACCCTTTCAAAAACGGAAAACGTATTGCGATTAAATTGGGGAAATCTGTTACTCCCTTTGTTTGAAGTATTTCGATTTGTTCTTTTTTAGGTCTTTTACTTCATTTGTTACAACACACATTTTCGAATATGGGCAAATCCACAGCGTTCGTTGTGTTACTCGGTACCTGGTTAAGGCAAAACTGTAAAAGCTACAGCTTCGAGATGTTTTACAATTGCGTTCACGTCAGCGACTTAAAAAAAGTTGTAGAACATCACTGAGCTGTAGCTATTATAGTTTTGCCTGCACCTGTTACCATGTAACTGTGGATTTGCCCATATAAAGGAATGCTTATTAAGGTCTTAATTGGTTACGCGACAATTCTACATTCCGCAAAACGCTGCGAGCGTTCGGGTATTTGCGTGAAAAGTGGCTAGAAATTTCACGAGAGTGGGCGAAAAAGTTCGCAAAATTTTAACATAAAGATTTGTTTAACACAAACGCCATCTATCATCAAGTAAAACACTTGAAAATCGGAATTCTTTTTTGTTTAAACGCAACCATTTGTCGATAGCAGACACCCCGTTTGTGGAAGGTTAAATGGGCAAGATCACTCCTCGAATTGCGTAGGAGCTCGCTCATTTAAATGAACTGAGGACTTTTCTTTGGTCGTTTCTAAGTTGTTTTCGCTAATCATTTCGATGAAAAAATATATTTTCCTAATTCAACGATCTTGTTTTCATCATAACTACATTTTACAGTAACGGACATTTGAGATTCCCCTTTCATTCTCTTGTTTCTTCATAAATGAGACTCGAGAGTAAAACGGGAACTCCAAATGCTCATCACTGCGTATAATTGAAATTGAATTGATTTTTGTTGTTGTTGTTTTTTATAAATCTAAATGAGTAAAATTTTGAAACATTAACAATGAATATGCCAAAAATAATTTTCCATTCCATAAAGTTTGCACCGATAACACTAAATAAAATACAAAAATTTTTATTATAAAAATTCCTTTTTCCAAATTTATTTTTTTCTGTTATTTCATTTAACACTTAAACATTATCAAGACATCAATGTGTGTGGGTGTGTACATTTCTGTGTGAAATGTTTTTGCTAATTGGAACTGGGGGTTACCACGAAACACCACAAGAACCTGAGCAGAAATTTCTTTTCTACTTAAATTAAGTTTTCTGTAATTTAATTCAGAAAGTGATCTCGAAGTGTGACGTAGATAAAATCTAAAATTTCCTGGTTAAACATTCTTTGATATCGTTTCTCATTTATATGACGTCTCAGTGTTGCGTTAACCGAGACTGTATACTGGGGAGACTTTGCCAATCGGCTGTCACACCACTTTTAATGCAAAAATTTCATCATACAGGCCTTTTTTCTGACCTTTTTTATGCGAAAAGTGTGACACCATTTATCAAAAAAAAATGGCGAATGGCACTACCTCTCAGTATTCAGTCTTGGCTTTGACAAGAAAGAAGAATTTGCCTATCATTTATTGTAACGACTAAATCGCTTTATTGTCAGATAGCTCAATCGGCAGAGCGTTGGACTCATACGCCAATGATCCCGGGTTCGATTCCCGGTGCCTGACTTTTCCGATTCACAAGGTGATTAAGTATTCGCTATCAATCATTGTCTATAAGTGTCTTTAAGCTACCTTAATATCCAGATAGTTCTTATAAAGCCATATCAGCAACACTCAGATGGAAGTTCAGTATCGATTCGAGTAGAAAAATGCTGAAATGAAGTTCAATAGAAGTAATAAGGACACAGAACAGGCTCATTTGAGGCCAAGAAACAAGGTTCGCCGTTGAATGAAGATTTGGATTTTCATGGAATCAATAAGGGAGAAGTTTATGTGGAAATTTGAACCAATGCGTCAAGCGCATTCCATTCCAGCGAGATGTATGGCGATTACCGATTCTCCAGATTATCAATAGAGTTGATTAACTCTTGCGTTTTTTTCCATAGACATTAAAATAAGAGTCTTCGACGGATAGCGGGTAACATGTGGTGAGCTTTATGAGAGAGAATCTGCATACCAATTTATACCCAACTAAATATACAAATTCTCTATCATATGACGCAAGTGTCACTCCCATGTTACGCCTCTATCCGCGTTGAAAAAAAAATCCGCCCTAACCACCCTTGGCTGGGTCAGAGGCTGGATCATTATTTTACTAGTTTCGCTGATTTTTCGCTGATACTTTTTGAGATCCTTTCAATACCGAAAGTTTTTACTGTGCCAGTAGTAGGAGTAGAATACCAGTGTCTCCCAACAATGTTTTTATCGGTAAGCCGTGTAACATTTCTCAACTCAACTACCACAGATCAGAACCAATTCAGCCAGTTGTGGTTTGTGTCCACGTCTGGCAATCGGTTCTTTTTCTGCAACGGTCAGGTTTCGTGGCATCACACACTGGCATCTCAATCGAGTATTGGAAAGCAAACGAGCTAACCATTACGTCATTGAGTTGTTCGCGTCGAAGCCATAATATCATTTCTCTGCTTTTTACACGATGTCGTTCTGTCGGGCAGCTCAAACAAATTCATATTTATTGTGGCGATGACAAAATAAATTTTAGAAAAATCTGCGTATTTTAGAGATGTTCTGCGTCGTATCAAAGAACGTTTTTTCTCAGAAAATTTTGTACACTCCGCACTTCGTTCATTACACCGATTTCAGTAATAAGCCGCACACAATTCACAATTTTAACATTCCATGTAGTTTAATAGGTAATATTAGTCTTCTTATAATGGATCCCAAAAATACATTTAATTTATCTTAATAATTTCACTGACAGAATAAATTCGATGTGTTGTGTGTAATAAGCTCTTCACAATTGGTTTTTCTTCTTTTTCTAACAACAACATTTCAATCACAATTGGGTTTTTCTTCTCTCTTTTTCTTTAAATTTATTTTCCCTCCAATAAACTGAATTTGTCTATTCAATAAACTTCAGTTCGAGAGTTGCTTTTCTGTTCTTTTCTGATACAACAAAACAAAATTGATCAAAGTTTTCCTCGTTTCTTTTATTTCTTATTACAAACGGATGGGAAATTCATTATTACAATTTCTCCTCTTTTTCATTAGAAAATAATTTTCTTGTTTCAACTTTCATCCTTAAATGCGTTTGAGTTAAAAAATAATTTTTGTTTTCATTTAAAATTATTATGTGCATCAGTTCTGTTACGTATCATCGTAAATACATACCCTAAATGAAAATTTATTGTATCAATTGTCCGAAATCTGATAGTTGTTTGTGTGTGACGTAACCTTTAAAAAAAAACAAAGAAAAAAAAATTATTTAACAAAAGGCCTATAACCTGTAACCTACAGTGATTCACACCTGAAATTCCCGTTTCATTCGAAATCTCTTCAAAAAGGAGATGAGAGATTTTGAATTAAAATGGGAAATCTCAATGTGAATCGCTGTGATAACAAAATGTCAGTCAATTTAATAAAATCTATAAAGTAATTAGGAGCCCGTACAGGAATTCTATTTTTCTGCCGCCCAGTTAATGCGCTCAGTTGAAGAAGTAAAATTTTGACAAGTACACTGACAACATAAACACAATTTATTTCATTGATTTTAATTAATTAAACACAATGTCACCACTTGAAAGTAATTATTTTGCATCAATACGAAAACCAAACACCTTTTTACAGCAGAAATGTCAAGTTTCACTGACAAGTTAATTCTTCACGAGCAAAAAGGTCGTGAAGAATCTAACCTCACAGTTAACTATGACAGCATTAACTGAGCGACAAAAGTTTAACTGAGTTTGACATTTACATTTCTTGTACGTGCTCTAGACGCGTTTATGGATTGGCCAGAAATGATATCACGCTCAAATGAGCCAGAAATTTATTAGCAGAATTGGTGTTGTCCTGAAATTTATGGTAATTGAAATTGGAAAAAGACTGCTGTTAGAATTTCCACGATTAGAATACATTGAAAAGTATGGAAATGTTCTACATTACAGGAAACTCAAAATAGATAGAAATTTAGTTCTGCTGAGCGGGTTTTTTCAACACAGCAAAATCGTTTACAGAAAAAGATGGTCATCTATGCAACCGAGAGATAAATGCTTTTTTGGGAACTTAAGTAATTCATTACATGTGACAAAAGCAAACTCACATGCGTGTGTTTGAGCAACAAGCTTCAGTAAATGTTTTTTGTGAAATTCAACTTTTTTGGCTACGTACTTCATTCATTTGGAAACAATTCTAACAAAATCAAAATCACTATAGAATGATCCGAGCCGAATGCGATTGGAATTGCTCTTGTCGGAAAACAGCTTCCAAAGGAAGTTGCTGAAAAACACACAAGTGAGTTTGCTTTTGTCATAAAATTGTTCCACTGAATCATTTTCGCAGGGCACACATTGCTGTGTAATGTTCAACTTTCGCGTGGCGCAGGCATTACAATCATTTATCACTCCGTTGCACTCTTAAGGAAAACGTCGAAGTTTTACTTCTAGCCAATGAGATGAGAAAATCTTATTTAAATCGGGCTTCCTGTAGTTGTTCAACAATGGGGTATTGTCATTTTCACACGTACAGTGTGCTCTGAAACCTCGTGCTTTCTTTCACGTAGTGAATTCGCACTCAAATTTTACGATGTTTAGAGGATGCAGAACGAGTCAAAGGTGATAACGTTAACTATACAAACCGATAGTCTACGCGCATGAGGGCACGTTTTGGAACCTATGCCAAATTGGCTAGCACGAAAAATACTTGTTCTACGACTTTCGAATTTGCAGTCGAAGATGGTCCCAAATGATTTTACACTTTTAGTAACACTAGCAGTCGTGCACACATACACGTATGAAAATTAGGAAGATTTTTTGACGTTTCAAATACGAGGGTTCGTGCTAGTCGCTAGTCGCTAGTCTCAACCGTCAAACACCGAACAAAATCCAAATTTGTGTCAAAATGAAGTTAACAGAGAGCCCAATGAAGAATGCAATTCAAAGTAAAGTCTTTGATGAAAGGCCGGGCGTGCCTGGCAATTCAAATTTTTCGAATTTTCAACTATTCAGTCACGGACTTTCTAACAAAAACTTCAGTTTTCAATTTCATTCCCCATTGGGCTCTGATGCCTCCAGTTTGACACCACTTTGAATTTGGTACGATGTTTGATAGTGGCTGAGTTATCGCGATAGGCATGTCTTAGAGCTCAAATACAGGGCCGTTGAACAGATATTTTTCGTGCTGGACAAAAAATATGCCACAAAATTCTCAATCGACCAAAATCTCAACCTTTCATTTTCATCCCAAGTTTTCAGACCCAGACCTGCCCGAGAATATAGAATTTGTAGAGTGCAAATAACTTACCCGATATTCCTTGTATGTCTGTTGTTGCAACGACTGGCGTTTTGACTTTAGTTTCTTCAAACGATGGCACAAACGGCCGATTTGTAGCTGCAGTCCAAGATGTGTAGCCAGGAGAAGCCTGAAAGAAAAATTCGTTCAAATACCCGCGCCAGCGCACAAACGGCTGAACATCTTACCCTAGCAACAGCATCATGTGTAACATAACCATTTGATGTTAACGGAACAGGTGCGGCGGCTGGAGGTGAGCGCAAGAACGCTTCGCTTATGTAATTGTTTGACGTCAATGGCATTACAGTTGGATTGATAGCTGGGACAATTATTGGGTCTTTTTTCAGTGGTGACATCTTCGGCACTGACAATAATGGAGTGGGCGAATTCTGCAAGAGAGGCGATGTTTCTCTTCAATCACCACATTGATTGTGAGTATTTGAGTGTCAAATTACCTTTGCTAAATCCAGACTCTCTGAAATTGTTTGTGCTGTGCTGTCATCATCATTATGCTGTTCCGATTCCGAATCATCGACGGCCTCATTATAGCCACAGTGTCTGCTCAAACTGTCGGTACCTTGACTGCTTCCCGATTCTTGTCGATTTCGCAATAGACTTTGCTCCTGCTCGTTCGGCACCGTCGTCGAATAATGATTTTGCTTGGTATTGTCTTGTCTGGGAACAATAGTGCAATCGAATGCCAATCCCTTCGTCTTGGCTTCCTCTTTGATGTCTTCCAAACCAGCTGGTAGCTCTACTCCGATGTCTTTCATTTTCTTAAACTTCTTCATCATGAGGAACGACACAAAGGCCGCTCCACAACTTAGAACAAAAACAAATGCCCACAGCACATACCAGCCGCTCTTCTCGTAGTCGGATTTGTTGCAATGATAGGGCATTGCAGTCGACCAATTTCCAGTTAGTATCGTTGCATGTTGATCTACGTCAGTAAAGTTCTGATGATTGTATGCTTCCCTACAAGTATGTTCATTTAAGCCGAGGTCATGATGATCAATCCGATGTGAAACGAATGGCGAATTGACCACATTGACCGCGCGAACGCGGAACAAATGTTTCTCCACACCAAGATCACATTTTTTGAAAGCGTACGTGCACCGCTCTTTACGTATTTCACTGCTGATGTATGGAAAATCCCGGCCACCGATTTTGTTCACCACTTCTACTTCGTAGTAATCCAATTTGCCGTTCGGTGTTTCAGGCTTATCCCACCAAACTGAAATCGTATCGCCCATATCTTCAATCTTTGGTAATGCTATGTTACCAGGAGCGCCGACTTTTGTTTCCATTGTTACAATATTACTCCGATCAGAGTCGGCGAATGTGCGAGCCATCACCAGTATGTCATATTTGGTGTAACTTTTCAAGCCAGTCAGCGTGTACGTCAAATTCGAGGGAAGTTCTTCCCGTTTCACCTCTCGAACATTTTTATTGTAATGCACGAGGTATTTTATTATCACGCCATTGATGTGCTCCGGTAAGTCCCAATGCAATGTGACCGAAGTGTCTGTGACATTGGAATATTCCAAATTTCGCGGTGGAGATGGGGCTGCTTCCAATGTGGTATTGATCAGTGGTTCAGATGGTGGACCCGGTGACGCACGTTGAAACGAATACATGGAAATGACAGTTTTGTAGGTGGTGTACGGTGTCAGATCAGTTAATGTGTAACCGAATGTATCACTTTTGGTGATATTGATGTAGCGTTCGGTGCCCTCTTTACAATCTTCCGTTTTGGGATCCTTAATCGGACAATAGGTCAAATTGAAACCGTTCACAATGGCTTGATCCACACATTCCAATGTCCATTTGAATTCAATCGATGTGGATTGAATTTTGGCTATCCAAATTGTCGATAGTTTGCCAATGTCTGGAAAAACATTGAAAAGAAAATGTGCAGTCGGAGATCAGCATAAACTGCGCGCGCGATTTCTGCTTACCATTGATCGATCCAGCCGTACATTTGGCCCAAACCATACCAGAACTGGACACTTTCGAATTGGAAGCAACAGCAAAATTCAATGTTTCGTTCGATGAATGTGTGAAATTCGTAACATATTTGCTAACTCGGTCATAGTGTATCGAACCCTGCGAATCGTATTCAAGGGGAAAAAGAAAATTAATTTTCGAAACAAAGACCCGGCCTCAACCCAACACTTACATCGCACTGATTCAGAAATTCATTTTTCGTTGCACACCAGAAAACTGTGTAGCTGTCGATATCATCGCTAAATGCAGGCGCTTTCCACGACAGCTCATAGACGCGATAGTGTAAAATTTTCTTGATATGCACGGGAGGTTTGAGACGACGCAACGCTTTCGGTACGACAATTACACTTGCCGATTGAGAGTTTCCGTCATCATTGGTACTTCGAATGTGAAAAACCAAATCGTTGTGCATGTACATTGCCATGCGATCGAATTTAGCCATCGTATTCGTAGTGATGTTTGGTCGAATAGTTCTGTAATCAGGAGAACAGCGTTGGAATATGATACCGTTCGGAATAGGAAAGTCCACCATTTTATACTCACATCGGAGCGCCACTTTGAATGGTAATGTTGTACGTCGGATTGTTTCCGTTTTTCTTCGAATTTGGTATCTCCTGCCAGTACAGATAAATGTTCCCATTATCGTCAACATTGAAGCCACTTGAATCAACAGTTGGCGGATCGTCCGGTCGTCGAGATAATGTTCGAAATGTTATCGATGTAAAATTGGACCAAACGTCTTTGTATGTGGTATTGTGCACTTGGGTCGATACTCGCACGTCGTACCACACATTCGCGAATTCCAGGTCATTCAATAAAATCTGATTGATCAGCTTTCCATGGCTCGATATGTACAATTGTTTCCAGATACCATTGCTGAATTCGGATGTGTAGTTGATGAGGTGAAGTAGATCTAGACGTTTGGATTGTTGGATTTTATTGAAATTGGATTTCGGTTTATCAATTAGAAGTAGGAAAAAAAAATGAAATTAGACGTCTCAAAGGCCTCAACCGACCGACCAAATTCAGACCTCTGAGGCTTGGGTGAGGACATTTTTTCTCACTAGGACTAGCAAAATTTTTTTGGCGAAAATCAAACTTACCTCTTGGCAATGTTTCCAGCTGATAGGGAATCTTCCATTCGATAACAGCACTGTCTGTAGTTATGTTCTTTGCTACCAAACTTTCAACTGGGTCAGGTATGACTGAAGGGAGAATGGTTAAAATGAGTAAATTGACGACATTTCTTGACGGTTACACCTACCGATGCCTAAATGGTCGATAGTAAAATTTTCAGTTAGAACACCAAGATCGTTCGTCGAAGTCAGTTTGAAATAGTAGTAATCGTAGTGCTGTCGATATAATGCGGTATCACCACTGAATCCCAAATTGCACCAATACGTTCGATTGTAGTCGCCATTCAATTTACAGAGATTGGTCTACAACAAACAATTTCCACATTTCCTTTCGGTGTCATCATCATCGATTTGTCTTTAATCTTACCTGCAACGACATGTTATCGACGTTGTAAGTCAATTCGTATCGTGAACCAACTGGATTCGCTGATCGCTCAAAGGAACATTTCATACTCTGCCAGTTGTAGGAAACGCATCTGAAGTTTATCACTGGTTTCGGTTTGTAGCCTAGATTTGTACACAGCATTTGTGTTAAATTCAAGAAACTCATTTTTCTTCTCTGAATTCATTCAACTCACCAACAAACACTCTCGTCATATCCACACCAAATGAGTCTAAGTAACAAATGGCCGTCAGTTCTTGCGGTGGAGCATTTACAATAGTCAACTCAATTGTAGATTCATTGACGATCTAGGATATAAAGAGCCAGTCAATTTGATGGATTTTTTTCAATGCATTCTTCATGATCTTACCCGTACTTCTTCGCGATTCAGCTTGTTGTTCAATTTGAACGATAAATATCTACTGTCCAGACCATCTGTTTTAGAATTGTCCAATTCTATTGTGCATAAGATTTTTATTGTGCTGTTCACCTCCTTGTAAACAGTTCCGGTCGGGTAATTTTCTGATTATCAAATTAAGTGAATGTTAGAGGCCACTAGACTTTAATTTACGAAAAGAAAAAAAAAACTTACTGCCAAAGCCATTGACTTGGTGTACAAGAAATGCAGCAAACAACAAATATAGAGCGTTCATCTTGATGATCCTAGAATAAATAGAGTTTCAAAATCAGTAACGGTTCATTAAATAGAATTATGATTTACAGTCGGGGAAACAAAATCTTCGACATATTCAACAATTTCAATCGAATTCATTCCACATCTTCCACGTGCATTACCATGAATATGCCACACAATATGAGTGATGTACACACACTCATGTTGTGTGGCACGGGCATTATGGTCGGGCTAGGGATTATATAACGTATTCCAATCTTCCTCTGTCGAAATAAAGTCATATGGAATTAGCATCCCAGTAGCTCAGTATGAAGATTATCAGCTGATGAGAGTGAGTTCAAATCTCATATGGTGCATGCATTTTTCTCCAAACATTTCTAACTCTGAGCGATTAAACTTTAATTCCAGAAACGATTCGCTCGCGTGCTGTTAATTCTTAAAAGATTCAAATTTAAGCCCACATTTCTATCTGTGAACGTTTACATCGCAAGTGAAATGAATGATACATATATGTCGACAGTTATGTTTCTCCGGCTGTACAATAGCCAAATTTTGTCAGTAAATTTCTTATCGAAACGCATAGTCAAAATATGACCTAACAAACGTGGTTACTTTGAAACAAAAAAAAGAAGCTTGTGGTTAAACATGCTGATAAAATTGATAATGAAGTGTTTGCTTATAGGTGCATAACAAACACAAGACTAATTTGTTTGTATCGAAATTTTTTTCAGCTAAAAATGGGAGGACAAAGTTCAATTTGTAATTTAAGAACGTAGATAAGAGACTGATACAACATTTTATTAGCTCGCGAACTCACTCGTGTGTATTTACGCAACTTGCTTTGCAAAGTAGTATTTTGATTCGAGCGGTTGAATCGAGAGGAGGCGCGCTTCTTTGGACTGAATCGACTAAATCGACTAAATCGCATGAAACTAAATGGCATTTGTCGCCCACTGTGATGCTCAATTCAAATTTTCTTTATTTAGTTGACATGAAATCATACACGGCTTAGATCGGTTGTAGGTCGAACGGACTTGTTTATCCCGCTTTGTGGGGAGTGCCCAAGAAGCGCGTTGCGGATGCAAACTCGACACTGGTCAAAATAGCAGTTACACTCATCTCACAGAAGTGATCACTCATGTAATGAATTACTTTCGCCGCATCCAATTGGTTTTCTGCTTTTGCTTATACGCAAGAAACACGTCTGCTATAGACTGTTTACAGATAGAGAAGACCACAAGATGTAAGCTGGCCCTGAGGGTAATGTCAGTGAGTAGATATACTGAGCCAAATCGACGAGGTTTTATGAAATTGTTCTGTTAAATTTAGTGATGATAATTAACACAAATCCCATTTGGATAGAACTTCAGTTTAAGCAAAACCAATCAAATCAAAACTAGAAAAATTTTATCGCCCGGAACTAAACGCCTCAAAAATAGAAGTCGTCTCCGTTCAAAAACTTATTTGATGTTGCACCCGAGTCCAATTAGATTAAATATACCCAAAAATCCTCTTTATAAGAAACTGGCTACTATCACTCACTTACAGATCCTGTCTCATCCAGTTACTCAGTCAAATATTCCCTTCCTATTCAAATTCAAATGTAACTTTAGCACTTCGTCGAAATCCTTTTATAGTTTCGAATAAATTCTTAAACTCTCCGATTCGTTCAAATTAGTTATGGCTCAAAATATCACTGATGCATCTGCTACGTTTGAAATTTCTATGGAGACTGTTTCCATTTTATCCTCTATTGCCACTTGAACTGCATTTTGTACTCTGATAATTTCCTCTGATTTGTTGTTATAGTTAGCATTTTATAAACAATGACGAATTTTCGGAATCGACAA
>JANTFA010198965.1:0-10832 GCA_026413405.1 Phytosciara flavipes
CAGCAACAATTTTTCGTGTAGGACAGCCATTGAACCATTTGAATCTTTAAATATTTAAAATCCCATTCGAACATGGGCATTTCGTAATTACGTAATTTTGTATTACTTCGATGGTGCTTCAGGATATGAGGACTAGGTCTATTGTCCCCACGAAAATACATTATACAATATAAATTTGCATAATTCACCACTTCATCGGTCTGACACGAAATTACGTAAATACGAAATGCCTTTCTAAATACGTAATTTAGTAATGTGCTAAACCTAATTTATATTTTTTGTTCTTACTTCATGAATTTCTCGGTTAACTTTTATTTTGTATAGAAACGGAATTATCCAGAGCCCATTGATAACAAATACAAAATATTGGAAGTCTTGAAATTTATTCATTGCCCCTCAGCATCATGCTTTCATGCATCATTAGATTTGCTCCATGAAAAATGAAACGTGCGGCTCATCAGTATGTTATCTGAATATGTAAATTAAGAAATGGAAAGTTAAATAGGAAATAAGAATGACGATTCAAAACGTGGTTCCCAAGCGGTTTTGTATTTTCGAATTTGCACACACTACTCTCCGTTGCGACAAAATGATGTTCCGTTGGAAAGGTAGCACATGCGACAAATAATGTGATCGACGATCATGCCATGTCATCATGTCAGTATGCACACAATGTGAGCTGATTTCACGGAACGATGCATTAGAATCAAACAGAAAATGGTTTGCATTAGAATCAAACAGAAAATGGTTTTATTGTTGTCATCCATGTGTTACGATAAATGATTTGAAAAAATCATCAACTCGCCGTGGTGATGTTGAACTGTAATTGGATTAGATTCCATACATTTTCGTTACATTATTGTTAACGAGTACATAACACAAAATTCTAATCAGAAGTTATTTCATGATGACAGAATAGATCGAGGTCAAAATGACCAATTATAACTTCAATTTTGATGATAGTTTTTAGTGAGTCGTGAGACATTTCAACTGATATGAAAAGAAAGTTTATCTGTTGGTTTTGCTTGTTTTAATATACTTCACGCCACACAAATCCAATCCAATTCAATTCGGTTGGTTGCGCTACTTTTCGTCAAGTTCATAATTCCACTAAAAACAAGTTGCTTCACGTCGATCCGATCAGGTCAGTTGGGTTAGTCAATTTGATGACAACAGCTTCCTAATAACAATATTCCGTGTGCCTTCGACGCCTCAGAAAAGGTGAAGAATAGCACTTCTTACTTGCATGAATATAAAAAACATTCAGAAGCTTATTATCGAAATACAATCGAATTTGGAAAAAACATTATGCCAAACTTCTCATACGCAGTCCATCATTTGGAACCATATGTGAGCGCAGGACGTACCATACCGTTGTGTAGATTTCACCCTTAAATTTTGCTGGCATACGTTTGTCGCATAATACTCCTGAGTTTTGTTGCCATTTCAACCAGCCCACGCTGATCCTATGGTTAACGTCTTCGTCGCAATTTCCACTCTGGTTAATTACAGAGTTAAGGTACTTGAAGCTGGTGCATTTTGGCATAACGTATCCGTTGATCATTATGTCTGGCGAAGGAGCGGGCTTGTGAATCACTGAATGTCAGGAACATGTACTCAGTCTTTGATTCACTGACTTTCAACACATGAGCTTCGAAATACTTTCTGGAGTAATGCTGCTTTCTCGCTTGCTAGGCCAACGTCGTCTGCGAATAGTACGCTCAGCAACAGATTTTGCATTTACTCCGAGTGAGAAAGTTGATGGCAATGTTGAATAGTAGTGGGCTAAGTACGCTGTCCTGCTGAACTCAGCATGAATGTTGTTTATTTTAATCGCTGTCCCATGCGGGAAGTTGTTATCACATGTACTTGTACAATGTAAATGAACACTTCCCGAGGGGGGCACTACACTTAAAATCAATTCGACAGCAGAATGGTCAGAAATCAAAAATCTTGATCTATGCACAGGCTCGATATAGGAAACAAGTCAAGCGTTGCGTAACTGCTATATCAATATTAGATGGATGAAGACCTCGTACAGAAGGTACATGTGTCGGCTTAGCTGAATGTGATATTTCGTGATACAAAATGTAGCCAGCGATCAATGCTTTGAGTTAAAATCACCACATATAGTATGGTGATGGTGCTTTTAGATGTCTTTGTGTGACTATCATCTGTGAACTGATCCAAGTATTTGTCTCGAATGACCTTCGTAGGAGTCAAAGGTAAGGGATTATTATTCAACTGACAATCGACCACGAACTCCGTATTGACTATCCAAGTGATATAAAGGATAACAATGAGAATGGATCGTTTTGTTTAGCTACAACTCAGAGAAATGGACAACTCCAATTTTATCCTTTCGGAAGACAATCTAAAGTCTGGGAATTCCAGCTCAATATTTCAATTTCAATTACTCTGTTAGTGGTGTTAGTCATGATAAGTAGTCTTTTTTAAAAAAAGCTCCGTTGCGCCCATTGTGCTCTCTATAATTAATTGCATATTAATCGTTTCCTGCTGTGATGGATCTTCCTGTGTTGAAGATGTAGCCAAGGATATCTACCCGGGTACAGAGTTCCAGTGCTCAATAAATCTGTCGGTTTTCATAGTTTTTGTTATTTTTTTAATAAAAGAGAGAGCATGGCGTAATACCGGCTCTGGAGTTATTGGGTTAATGGAAGTGGCTATTTTTGCCCAAATCAGTTCTACTGTATCACAAGCTTTTATCCATATCCTGGAGTAGCTGTCATTTTGTGAGGGTGCCCCTAGAGTGTAGCTATTGCGTCAAGAAGGTTAATGGCTTCCGTTTGAATTAAGATGTGCAGCGGAGGTAAATTAGGCATGAATTCAAGCGCATCTGTTGGGGTCGATCTCCAGGGGCTTCTGTGATTGTCAGACACACTAGTCTTTGACATTTTTTCAGTTTATCTTTTACGTACTGTAGTTCGCAGATACGGTTCCAAATGAAAGATCCATACATTAGAATTGGTCTGATAATTGTGGAGTAAATGAAGTGCATTACCTTAGGTGTCAGACCACATTTTTCACCGTACGTTCTACGAGATTGCCATAGTGACACTGTCAATGCGTGCTTCCAGGTTAATAATGTCTCTCATTTTAGCATCAAAGATTATTCCTAGAAATTTCACTTCTTGCGCCATCACTATAGGTACCCCTTTTATTTTTGGTTTCATTGGTTTTCTTAGTGAATAGAATCAAAGTAGTTTTCCTGGGGTCTATGGTCAGTTCTCTGTCATCACACCAGTTTGTTACCAAATCAATGACTGTTTGTAGTATAGCCGCATAGCATATTTACACTGATGCCTCGCAGTATTGTGGTAAGATCATCTGAAAATCTTCCAGTTTGAAACCTGTTTGAAACAACTAGTAGCCACAGGAGGTGAGGGAGCCCGCCCCCTGTAGGCATTCCTTGGTGGTTGTGATAGAGACAGTAGAGTCATCAAAATGTACGGACACAACTCTGCTAAACAGCATAACTGCAATCCTGTCCACTATGCCCTAGTCGACGCCATGTAATATGCACGCTCTTTTTCCATTGATTGTCTATATTAGCAAACATACGCAACACGGTGGCAACAGTTTGAAGTTGATCTAGTCTCGCTCTGCTCGCTCGGAGACATTGGAAGAGTTGTCATGAGTAAATCTTTCGAATATACAGATCACCGGAGGATTCGACACCGGATTCTTTGATATATTTGTAGACTGGAACCAGATAGATTTTGGCATTTTGATATTTTTTACATTTGCCGAATTAAAACGAATAGAAATCAGCTTTTACGCCCACATTTATTAGCTAAGAATTTAGAATTCACAAATAATTAAAAAAAAAACTTAGAACTAATTACATTAATCGATTGCCACTACGACCACAACATGCAGAAGAATTTAAATTATTTTATATTACAGGCAGCAATGAAATCAAGACCATAAGTCAATATTCATCGATTATCAGTTAATCGATTATTTTTAGTTATCGATTTCAGATTTCATAATTTTATCAACGATTAGCGATAGTTTTTTGTGCAGTAGCCTAGCGCTGATCAGTTTATTTTGTAGTTTCTGGTTCTGTAAACAGAGGAACTCTTCCCTAATTTCGTTTGTGATTTCCAGAACCGTTCTCTTGTTCCTTGACTTTTTGGCGCTTAGGTTATTTTTTTTCCGCGCGGCTAAGTATTTTTTCATTTTCTCCACGTCCGTTGGATCTGGAGCATTAGTTCTGATAACATTTCTTCTCATGTTTTCATTAGTTTTAAACAATTCCCCCCCGTTAGCTGCCCTGATTGCGTCCAATTTTTTTTTCAAAAATTCGGAATAGTCCTCAGTGTCATCTTCTAAGAGTGTGTCAACTACCTTATAAGTTACTTTCTTCGTTTTCACTGAGTTTTCGCTTATCCTATTTATTTTATATTCTCGCTTAAATTTAACTGTATCCACATCGTTTCCAAATTGAATTGGTTGTCGACTGAAGTCCAGCAAGGCATATGCTGCTTCCATTTCTCTGGGAGTATATTTCGAATGATCGCTGCTAGTGTTTGCCGGGGCATTTGTTTCTGCTATTTTCAATTTTTTGAAAGATGGTTGTTTGCTTTCAATGGTGCCTGTAAGTAAAGAAAATTTTGCGGTTAAAAAAGATTTCGGAAATGCAATTTTCAGAATATTGATACAAAAAAAAAGGAAAACACCTGCACTTACGTGCACCAAGATTCCTATAAATAATTTTGACGAAGTTCCTCAACAACTTCGACGTAAAACATTATTCTAAGCAAAAGCCGCCCGTAATGTGCCTACATATTTCCCATGAAGTACACAACCGAATGTAAATAGACCTGAATCTTCCTACCATCTACCTTCTCATAAGGACTGATGTTAGACTGATTAGAAAAGAAAAAGTCAAATGTGCAATGCATAGGATTCCTTCGTTCAACTTCTCAAATTAGGAATAGATCTTTAGCTTGATAGACCCATTAGTTCTTCTTGGTCTTCATACCTAACTTTTGGGAAAAAGTCAAAGTGTTTATCGCTAAACCAAGCAGAAATATCTACAGTGTGGCCAAAGACTTCCGCCCGATAAGCCCGACATCATTCCTGCTTAAAACTGAAGAAAGACTGTTTGATTTCTAAGCGAAACTTTCAAAAAATTTCTGCTCCACGCTAATCAACACACTTATCAAATTAGCAAATCGACTTTGACAATAGTGATTTCGAAACAATTACTCAAGAAGCCAGAGTAAGGCAGAATAAAAATGCTGCATTCAGATTGACTGTTAAAATGCTTAGTGGTACTACTGTGGTAGAACAGTGGAGACAACTGTTTGTGACACCACTAAGAGTTTAGGCGTCACTAGAGGTTGCCCAAAAGGTGGTGTTCTTTTCATCATACGGTGGTGCATGGTCAGAGACTCTTTACTTTAAGTTAAACGAACCAGGAATTTTTGCTCAGGGATGCCAGATTGGCTGTGACTTTGTTGACACAGTTTGTGATTGGATGAGAGCCGCAATGGATATAGTTCATTGTAGAAAGTGGTGCATTGAGAATAAACTCTAGGCATATTGGCTGGGCTATCATCCGTAAAAGAATTCTCAAAGAATAGCTACTATCCCAGCATCTGGAGAGAGATGGCAGTAATATGATGGAGCACAGCACACAAAAATGTTCTGTGTTTCCCCTTCATTAGTAGGAGGCCAAAAACTAACGAACCTCAGTTGGATGAAAATTAAACGAGTTGTCGAAAGAGCTGCCTACGCTTTCTTTTTTAAACCGTTTTTGAAGAAGAATCATCTTGAAATTGACAGCTTAAATCTTCGCTAGCTGCTTCTCTTGAGAGGACGCAAAGATTTACGTAGAGACACACATGAAGAAAGAAGATATATGACGACAATCATAGCAACTAAAATTACCCAGCAATACGACAGATTTTCAAAAAGGTGTCTCCTCGAAAGGATGTTCGCTGGTAAATAGTTTTAGATGGCATATAATAACTTCACACTCACAGTAACACATTTCTTCACACTTACATCAATCCCACCGTTCCATGGAACGCCTTCCCTTTCACGAAAATTAACATGTAAAGGGTTGTACTTAGTTACTTGTTTGTAGCAGTTAACATAGCCCATAGTTACGGAGACCCTGAATGTCATCATTTTAGAAAGTCTGCCAACACTCTAAGATAGGAAGAACATTGAGTGGCCTAACAAGAATTAAAAAGGAGTTCAATTTTTGTGTAATCCCACGAAAACGTGTTCTCTCCATTTTTGTTGAGAACATTGAACAAAGTTCTGCTCATATTTGGAAACTTATACTCTCAATGCTCTGTCATCAATTTTTATCCAGACCTAGGCATAGAAACCCTGTAGTATAGTGGTAGAGTATCTTAGAGTGAAAACTGGTCTATTTAACATAGGTAGGATATATTCTGCTACAATGCTGATTGCGTTGCATGTACTGCTTGTTCCATGTGAAAGTTGAACATTACATAGCAATGTGGTCACTGCGAAAATGATCCATTACATGTGTGATACTTTAGGTTCCATTCTCATGAATTTTTATGCGAGATTCAACTTTCGCATGTGGCAGGCAGTAAACCAGACTAAACTGGATGCTGCTAAGTACTTCATTAATTCGAAAACAAGTTTGTGATAAAAGCAAACTCACAAGTGTGTTTTCGAGGAACAAGCTTGGGTAACTCTTTTTCGACATGTGTAGTTGCTCTGTGGCTCGGATATGCAAACTCTGCACTTGTCCGAAATTACAGTTACCGAAGCTTGTTCCTCGAGAACACGCTTGTGAGTTTGATTTTATCACAAAATGGTTCCCTCATGTAATGAATTACTTTGGCAGCATCTAATGTAAACTACTATTGCTTGCCCCTGTGAAAATGTACCATTACCCGCCGAGTCACATAGCACGGAAATTGCTTTTTACATAAATTGCTCCGTCTCGAGATTTTTCGAGAGTTTTTGTCATAATGTAGTCTGGCTTAGTGCCTGCCACATGTTAAAAATGAACTTTGCATTAAAATTCATGAGAGATAAGCCGGGACTAATCCCTCATTTTTTTCTATAAAATAATTTGGTTCAAAAACAAAAGACCACCAAAAATCAACCCAACTTTGTAAGCCGCTTAAAATGTACCTGTGGGCGTTTGCAGCCCCAATGTAGTTGTAAGCGGTTCTGTCACAAGGACTTTCGATATTTTTATTCGAATCAGATATCTTAAATTGGAATTTCATCGGAAACATCGTAGGCCAAGTTGTAGTTTTCTACGTTTCAGCGAACATTCTGAAACACTTTGACAAGGAACAGGCAGGGTAATTAAAATTTGTTTGATTTTAAGCAAAAGTACTTGTAATGTTGATGGGACTTATTTCCTCGATTTGTATTAACAAATGTAACCAAATCGACTACACCAATCGAGTGATTCGTAGTTAGAGTCTATAGGATGAGCCTAAGTTGATCTACTCGGCCGTAAAGTCGAGCTACTCGGCGGCAGAGTTTTTTTTGTCAATATCTCGAGTAGAATTCATCAGATTTTCATGTTTCAGGTAATGACGACCGTAAAGCGGTCGGTGTGTTTACAGTGACCTAAGAATATGGCCGTTAGCGCAGCGTGAGATTAAGTTCCACCTGATTTTGGTGGATTCTTTTCAGATTTTCAATGAAATGATCGAAAGATGTGATGCATACATTTTATGGATAACTGGCGATATGTCGTACATTATCCGTACGGATCGTTCTTATGTTTCTATATGAAATGGCTATGATGTTACATAAAATTTCGCGTAATGGTGATGATGAGTCATGACAAAAACGAAGAGTGCTGCACCGTAGTACATGAAAAGTGATTGTAAATCGCAGTGGAACATAATAGTCTCTTAAGTATCTGTAGCTCTTATCATACTCTAAAACTAAGTAATTAGTCTTAGATTACACCAATACATAGTATGGGTATTGTGCGCATGCACGTTTACAATGAGTTCTCCACAAATTTACCTTAAGCGAGGTAAATGACCTACGTTGGTTCTTATTTTTGTCATTTTTAATACCCTACAAATACTTTACCTCTTTCTCTCGGCAGTTTTAAATGAATTAATATACCCGAGCATTGTGCTACCTGTTTAAGACAATATGTTTTTGCATTTATATTGGGTCATAAAAATCTATCCATTCCAAAGAATGCAGTGCAATTCGTTTGCTTTCGAACAGATAATCTCATGAGCGATTTTAACAAAATTGCATTTCGTTAGAATTTTATAATTTTGAATATTATTGGGAGGTAAGTAAGAGAGGCAGGTAATGATAATGAGTTCCAATTGGAAGTGATTCATAATCCACAACACGACGTTTTGTGCTGAGTGTTTTATACCTCTCTGTGGTATTATAACAAACTGACAAAAGTATAAAATGAAAAATTGTATTTTGAAAATGTCTTTGTGTGACATTTTCGTGTACAGGTAGTGATGGAAACTGATCAGGCTGGTGGGTAAGGACACATCATTGGCTCATGTCCCATGCGAAACTTGAAATTGCATAGCAAAGTGCTCCGTGCGAAAATTATCCATTGGAACAGTTTTGGTTCATTTCGCATAAATCTTTATGTTAACTTCAACTGCCGCATGCGGCAGGCAGTATCACTGGTGCGACACACATATTTCTTCTATTCTGCCGTACTTTACATATAAGAAACGCATAACGGAAATGTGTCTTTTGTTATTTCTTTCCTATTCGAAGTACGGCAGTATTCTCCAAAATATTTCAATACTATTGACCGCCACTGATTTTTCTTTAAATAAAATTTTGAATTTTGTTTACAAAATACCACATTCACTCGAGACCCATTCTACAGACGCCGAAAATTGGACTACGGCCGTTCGTAGCCGTGATAAATTTTTTTTTCTGCCTGGCCTATTAGCTAGAACTAGAACAATATTTTTGGACATTTTCAATGAAGTATAAATACCTCAAAACAGTTCAAACCCAAAACTTGTGGATCAGCCATTCAAAAATGCTATGTTGGCGGTCTGGATTTTTCTTAGTAAGATTTCTTACGTCGTTTTTCTTACAAGAATTGCCTCGACCAATTGGAAAAAGTGGAAACAGAAACACGTAGTGTGATTTCTGTGAGACAATTTTTCTGCATAAGAAATCAAATTTTACGCAATTCGTAGTTCGCAGTTCGTAAAAGTGTGGAAAGTGGATCCAGTTTGAAGTTCACGAGATCACGTGAAGGTCTCACAAAAATACAGCGCACCTTTGAATTTTCTCGTAAAGCTGAGCCTACGAACTTTATTCAGACATTTAAATGCAACCAATCAGAAAACCGCATTCATTTACGAAGTTGGAAATATTGACACACTGGAGAACCGTCTCTTCTGAATACGAAGTTTATATTGTAAAATCGTAAAGCCTGGCGAATCTGATCTGTATCTGTATCTACTTTTCAGGACCGAAATTTTGATTGGGACCAGCATCGAACATTCTACAGTTTTTCGAACATAGCATCATACAGCACTTTACTTAGCTACAGTATCTGTCTCGGTACGGACTGTATGTCACCGGACTTGAATTGATCTTATCATTTGAAGCACTAGTTTCAATTCAATATTTTCGAGTGCTACAGCTCTAAATTGCGCCAAAAACATAGACACTACTTTGGAGTATCGATTCGTGTGAATCCATAGTCTCTCAGTGGGTTTTCATGTGATTTTATTATTTTTGTGGATTTTCTAGTGAGACTGTTATTCCCCTTTTACTAAATTGAGGTGCTTGATTACGACAACTCTTGCCTTTCAATTTGATGGTTACTTTTGGCTTTGAGATTGTTCGGGGCTAATATAGAATTTTATGAGAGTTGAGTCTAACCACCGATTTTCACATTTTCGTCAGAGATAAGGCTACATGCTGGTTGCTCTAAGAGAAGTTTCACCGATTCCGAGGTATTTCAAGACTTGACGGGACATGTCATGGATTAGTCTAACTCATATATTGATGATCATAATAATGAAGATCACGGAAATACAAGTTGGATCACAGTTCACAAACATCTCTGAAATTTAATAGTTGTGTATCGTAGCAAGTTATACATTGCCTCAGTATATCGAAATTGCATGAAAAATGATGCGAAATTGTTTTATGCAAATTGTTTCGTTTTTTTTAAATCGATTTTGGCAAAAAGTTTTTTTCTTACAAATTATTTGTGGGAAAAGTTTTTCTTGCAAATTAATTGTGGTCATTTTTGGCCAAAAAGTTTTTTATGCGACAAATTTTTTTTGGAAATTTCATTAAAAAAATCGTTGAAGAAGTTTTTCTTGCAAATTAGGGCAGGATATAATCAGCGGTTTCCATTATGTATGCTGAAACCGTTTGTTATGCAAACACTAAAATGTAAAATGAGTCTTCAGGCTCACTCTGCCGATTTTGTTCACTTTGAAACGAATCGCCTACATTTTCAATTGAAAAATAATTATCAAAATTGATTCATCTTTCTTTATTGAAGCTATGCCTTCATTTCACTGAGCTAACATTGCAGTATTTTATTCTCTATGGCTTTAATAACTGGGATTAAACTTGAAAATTGTATCGCATTTATCGTTAGTAAAAAAATTAGTTTAACGAGAAACTTTTTTGGTGAGTTAGCCTGAATAAGTTGGGAAAAAAATTTCTAGTTCAATAGAAAAACGTTTATGCACAGCGCGATCAAAGTAGTGCGTAAATGGAATTTCATATATACTCTTGCGCTCGCTTTGAGCTGACAATTTTCACATCAATTCCAATTTAGGCACAAGTTAGTAAAATATAGCTAATTACAACACTCA
>JANTFA010199076.1:0-17526 GCA_026413405.1 Phytosciara flavipes
ACATATTAAATGTCTAGCAAAATAAGAATTTACTATCACTCTGATTGGTATTGTAATAGTAATTTCATTGAGAAAACGATTCATTTGCTCGTATGGAGTATGCGAAATTCCATGCGACATTTTCTTTTTTGGTGAAGGTTTTAGATTCATTTATTTTTGCAGCCTGTCTCCATTGTGTCTTTTCATTTTGAAGATGCAGAAGTTCGAATTATAGGAAATGATGCTCTATTATCAAAGATAGACAGACATGTAAGCCCAAGCAGAAATAAATCAAAATTAGATGCAAAATTTAGGGGTCATTCACAACATACAGACGCTCTACAAGCGGGAGGGAAGTCTGACAAAAGCGTACGCTTCAAACATTTTTAAAATTCTCTACATGCATTTTAGCGTGCGAGGGGGAATGCGTCTGAAATTTGTGATTTTAGGCGTGCGTAATTTGTGAATGACACCTTAGGTGCGAGACCATTATTGTGCATAAAATTACAGCTCTAATCAAAAAAGCATCTGCTCAATAACTGTCAACGAAAGTTTGAGTCAATTCACAGATTATCATGTCACACGCGGCAATGATATCAACAGTATTTTCATCGGGTCTACTACTTCATCTGATCAAACATTTTGAAAATACAGTGCCAGAATTATATAAAGTCACCAATACAATCCAAACGAATTCATCCTAAATCATTACGAAATCAACCAAATCGCATGCGGAATGAATAACGTCGATCGAACTGCATGAAGTCACTAATATGACGTTATTCATTCCACAAGCATCACCAATGTTAATGTATGTTACTAAGGAGGTAATGTGGCCATTCCCTTACGAGTGAAAACCATTTAATTCGCTCGTATAGAAAAATAGCATACTACACTCATGGGATATAATTCGATATTTCGTGCGCTTACCTCGAAAGCTATCTTTCTTCGCAATGATGCCCCCAATACAAAAATATTTGTGTTTTGTGTCCATAAATGATTTCCACTCATTAGAAAAACTCAACTGGCGCAGATTGGTTTTCATCATTTCTCCGCATCTCATACCAAATCTTCGAAAATGGCGCATAAATCATTGTTCATCAACGAAACTCGAATGAATGGTTTTATCAATAGAGCCAATTTGATACTGTAATCCATTTCATGTAGATCTGGTTCAAAGTCAAAACAGGAACTTGTTCTTAGCTGTTAGTTTCGGTGTCGCGAATAAATTCTTTGAACTAAATGACATTGGCCGTACTCTGCGGCCCCTAGCTCCTACCATCTTGATCATCCAATTCATGGTTGCTGTTCGTCCATCGTTCTGGCGGTGTGCCTATGGGTTGTGTTGTCTCTGGGCCTATGGGTATCCAGTTCATGATAGTTTTGATCCAACGTTCGTCCGTCATTCCTGCAATGTGTCCTGTCCAATTCCACTTCAGAGATGATACTCTTTCTATTACCGTAATTTACACGTCAGCTGCATTGGTTTGTTGACGAATCAATTGGTTTGTCTTTTTCTCACTAAGTCAAATCCCAAGCATGATCCGTTCCCTTGCTCTTTGTGCTACTCTGAGCTTATTCTCGGATGCCTTCGTTGTGTTAAGGTTTCTGCTCCATACGTCAACGCCGGTAGGACACTCGAATCGAATACTTTTCGTTTCAGGCTGTAGTTCATCTTACTTTTGAATATGAACTTAAGCTTTTTAAGTCTGTGCGGGTTGTCTAACTTCAATTTAGTCTACTCAACTGGATACCGCATGTGTTTACATTACTGGTCTCCCACTTAGATCTATTTATTCCAATTCAGTCCAACACGGTCGAGAAAATTAGTCTAACAAACTATTATGATCGTCTTGAACAAATTTACATTATCCCTGACCTTAGTCACATGTTCGTTTTCAAATGTACCCTCATCTGAACCCACAGCGTGCAGCATTGATATGCGCATTGAATAAAATTTATTTATGATTCATGTACCCAGATTTTCTAGTGTAAAAAATGCATATAGCCAGAACAATGCATTCGTATATCTAGATATAAATTCAATGCGTTTATGTATTAAGTTGATAGACATTTATTCATCGTCATCGTATTTTTAGACTCGTACAAAATACGTGGGTCTTATGCTTTCACTCTTAGGTTTGAATCTCTGAGTGAGGGCAAATCAGCAATATAAAACATTAGGGGGCCATACATCTTAAAACTACTTTGCAACACTGCATCTCTGCTTACAGCAATTTCGAAAGTCCCGTACAAAGACTTATTAGAAAACTAGACTCGGAAGACAATTCATCAAAATCAAGTAAAATTTACTTGAAATATCTTAGGTCACTGTTAACACACCACCGCTCTTCAGTCGTCATTACCTTTCAAACAAAAAAAGTTCATGAAAATCGGATGAAACTCAAGATATCGACAAAAACCGGGAATCCGATTTGATAAACTTGGATTCATGGAAAAAAAAGTCACATGAAGATGAGTTGATAGCTTGAGTAAAACTAAACCAATTTTGATGGGACCTTTTCCTCGATTTGTTATCGAAAAGTTCGAAGATGAGCAAAATCACTCCAGCAGATCTAGAGAAAGTTTCATTAGATCAGCTGAGAAACCGTCGAATTAGTGCTATTTTCAAGGTTTCTCTCATATGTTACACCGTTACACGCACGCGTTGCTCGCACAATGTTCACAGACGGTGTAAATGAAAGGTATTAACTACACCAATCCAGGAAAAAGGGAACGTAGAACTGTTTTCGGTGACCTAAGAAAATGGCTACCAGCCGCCATTTCGGGTTTTTGTGTTTTCTGGCCGCGTATCTCACTCAGGTAAATTCAACTTGATTTTTATGAATTTTTTTCGAAGTTTAATTTTCATATTTTAGACTTCGAGATTGTTGTAAGCCATTTAAACAAGGGATGAGTACAAATGGAGTCACTGCAGCAGATTAGTCTTCAGATGTTTACCTTTTATGGACTCGTACGGGTCCCCCTTATATTTTGTATTTTAATCTCTAACATCTAACATCAAGTTCACTGCATTTCATGTTATGTACGTGTGTACCTCTAGAATACCAACACACAATTTCCGTGTATACAACACAGACTCAGCTTGGATGGGATCCGTGTATGATGAAAGCACCGTTCAATTTTCAATGATCGTAAAGTTGAAAGAAAAAAAGACGACTGCAAGTAGAGTGCAAGTCGTCACCATTGAGCATAGAGCATATGAAAATAAAATGATTCGTCAACAGAACTGTCCTCAATGATTTTCGTTTTTTGTTCCATTTATTTATCAACAAAGCGAATCCATTGTGTTATTATTGTTCTGAGGACCACTATAAAAAGAATGTTCATGTAAAAGATGCATGAATGGTGTTGTACCCGTGCATATATGTAAATGGAATGTAAAATAATAAAATATCGGTGGCTTGTACGATGACTAAAAACAAAAAGCCAAGTCAGAAAGATAAAATGTGTATTTTAATGACATTGCGCATGCGAGTGAATATTCTACTTTCGGATTGTGTGCCGTCTACCATTGTATACTTAAAATATAATTTCAGTAACATCGAAATCAATCAACTAAAAGTATTAACTTTGTTTTGGAGCCATTTGGAAATGGTTTTCAAAAAAATAGTGGTCTAGTGGTGTGGTGGTGGTGTGTGCGCGATAACACAGAGCTTCGAATAGTCAAACAAATTGTTCGGCTCAAATCAATTACACAATAAAATAACGAACGTTCGCCAAAAAAAAAAAACAGAAAAAATTCAAGGTAAAATGAAGTTTGATTGCAGAAATATCTCATTTTCAAATGGGTAAAAGATCACCATAATAATACACTTTCTCCCCATCATCTGCCATACATAATGTCTGTATATCTTCACTGTTAAATATTATGTTCGATATCTTTGTCATTTGGTCGAGAGAGGTGGCTAACTGGTGGCGAAGTGAACTTTAACATTATTAGACTTTCTGTTAGAACTGTTAGATTAAACTGCTTAGGATCTATTCAATGAACTCAGTGTTGTTTGTACGAGAGATAGTGATAAAAATGAACTGTTTTGTCGTCCGTGTGTGCGTGTGTGTGTGTGTGTTACAATAAATAACAATTACTAATGTGAATTTTCTGTGCCATGCCATTGTTCTCTACATTGTATATTGACAACAAAATAATGTAGCGTAATGGAATGACAAAAGTCATTCAATATTGAGGAAGGTTAATGACGAGTTTGGTTTTTTGTTTAACTTTCCATCCGAACGAGCTTCATCTTCATAGTCTACATATGTATTCCACTCATATCTCCATGGAACATGGAATCTGTGCGCTATGACACATTTCATTTTCTGATCAAAATGTTCCATTGTTCCATCGTTGTTCATAGAACTTGTCTTTCTATCTCAAAAATGTTGTCCTCTTATCAACAAACACACACTGTGTAAACATGTCTTCGCCATTTATTTACCATGTATCACTGTGTGCTCTTTGTTCTCCATACGACATCAATCCATTGTTGATGCGGACACAAGCTGGTCTCTCGTTGAGGAGTGTAATAATAATAATAAAACAAACAGAAAACATATTCATAACTTGATACACATTAACGAGATGTATACGGACAGTATAGCACCGTCGTCACGGTAATGTGAATTTTATTAATTTTAGTAATGAATATGGTGTTCTGTTATCGGATTGATTTTACATTATCTCTGTCATTATGAATGATAGGGAAAGTAAAACGGGATGCTATTAACAAAAAACATGTTTTCGATAATACCAGGCCCAGGCAGTGTAGCTATTTTGCCGGTTTTTGGACCACGTACGAAGTGCGAGGGTCTGGTGCTTTCACTCTTACGTTTGTAACCCGTCGAATTCGAATCATCGAATAAGGGCAAACCTTCTGTGGTCATCCGTCATGATGTCAAATCCGTCTGTCCATGAAGAAGATAACTTGATTAAAACGAAGCCAATCTTGATGGGACTTTTTCTTCGATTTGCATTCACAAAATGCTAGTTTAAGTTCGAAGATGAGCAAAAGCGGTCGAGGCGATCCAGAGATATATGGTCGAATTAGTGCTTCCTTTGAGGTCGAGTTGAGATTTCTCGCATGTATTTCCTGCACTATTGCTCGTTCAAACTTGAAAGATGGTGCTGGTAATTGACTACTCCAATTCATGGAAATTTTTTCGGTTTCTAATTTTCAAATTAGACCTAGTGCGGGACTTTCAAAATTGCTGTTACAAGAGTTGAGTTTTAGTGGAATGGTTCAAAGATACATTGTTGCAGAGCAGTTTTTAGATGTATGCCTTTTATGGACATCTAAGCTATTTGCCGTACGTTTTCATTCAGTGTTCCATTCGAATAAAAGTAATATTTGAGGACCATTTTCGGTGAATATTAATAGAAATCGCAACCAATGTACACAAAATGCATGTGTTCCTTTTCCTGTGTTGCTACATTTGTTCATAGGCTCTTCATAGCCTGTCCATTACCGATCCTTCTGTCTGCTCATGAATTTGAAAAATTGAGGCAATACCTATTCATTCCTTTTTTTAACCTGTTGCTCTTAAAAAAATATTCAGCGATGGAACTGTTTTGGTAGCAATAATTGTTTCCCTACAAATGGCCTGATTTATTTTAGAAGGCTAAATCACAGGCTAGTCTAATTATCAGTTGTCGATATGTCCTCTTGTTCTGAAATAGTATTTTTCGTCACTAGAAGTAGAATTTTTTTTTCAGAACTATTTATAAGCTCTTTCTAACGATGCGGAACCGAGTAGGACAAGCTTAAGCCCGGTGCGGTTTGACCGAATTTTAATAAAAAAATTTTGTTCTGGTGGTTGACTTTAAATCATTATAAAGCTAATTGGAAGAGATTGATTTTCAACGTTTGGCCAAACGAATTATAATGAGACGGTAATTCATGAAATTAGCCAAACTATTCATCATACCGGCGGAAAAACACAACCCACAAACTGAATATGAAAATATCAGGTTTGAAGTCGATCTTGAAATTTTTGCTGTGATCCGAATTCAATGTGAAAATTTCAGAAAGATCTGATTTGAATTAAATTTCGTTAAATGAGGGAAATAGTTGGACGATGATGCCAACGGTATAAAATCAGAGATCCCAACTTTTGATGAGATGATTTGAATGCGTTGAATGTGGGAAGTGTAGGGTCTAAGACTAAAGGAACCTCGTCTTCATATAAAATTAGTTTCTCCGACCGTCAGTCAAAAGGCGACTAAAAAGTTGAAGTAGTTCCTCTGACCTATAACTTTCATGTTTCGTTTGAAATTGGTACATCACATCAACTGAAACCGGAAATCGGAACTCTACACAGAGAATTACGTTTCCTAACCACATCACTGTTCTTTCTGTCGTCTGCCTCTGCGCAATATAATCAAACACCAGGCCATTGTTGATGCGGCAAATCAGAAATCGAGGAGTATAGCAAAAACCTCCATAAGTACTATCGCAATGTGTGAAATTTTTACGTTTTAATAATATGGAAGTGATATTCTCTCTTATCGTATTGATAAATTTATATCTCTGTCGTTATGATAAAAAAAAAAGATTTTTTTTCCACCGTTTCATTTATTTTTGTTTTCACGAATTTTGCTACCGTGTCACTTGATACGACATGGAGAGTTGATTGTAAAAATTAATTAAATCAAATCAAACAGAATGATTACATGGTGTAATAAAGTCGAATTAAGATTTCATTCGAATTGGAGATTAGAAGACTACTGAATATATTCGTGGTTTCTATTAAAAGAATTTCGTTGCTTGTTATTGTACAATCGGTTTCAACTGTTTATCGGTATCGTTGGAGCGCTGTGGAAGTGTACTTATCAGTTAAGAAGTGTCGAGAGAGAAAAAAAATCGTTGATGTGACGCTTTTCTTCATCTGGACATTTTCTGTTCTGGTTTTAACATCGAACAAGCGAGTGCAAAGTGTGTGTATTGCGAATAAAATTTTTAGTTTTGTTGTCTTTAAGACAGTCCTAATCAGAGAACAAATCAATCATTTATAATTCGCTTTTGTATTTGTGAGATATATGTTCGCTAAAGTCATTAAATTATTGGTTACTAGGCTAGTTCATAGCTGGGTTTACTAGTTGCTTATGTATTGAGTAGTGTGATTAGCCGTGACCTTTCAACTGTAACGAACGACGAAAAGGGAAATGGATTGTTTTAGAACGAAAAAATTGTTCAACGAATTTGTAGAGTTGGTATAGTGTTAGAAGGTCATTCACATAGTGAACATTCTTTCTAGGAGGAGGGGAGTTCGACGAAAGTGTGTGATTATTCAAGCAATACATGAAAATAGTGACCGAAATTCTAAAACGGAATAGATAAGTCTAAGTGAATCCAAACGGGTGCAAACCATATGAGTTCATGTCAACAAAAATGGAAACTTTAAGCTTGGGCATCGCAGACGGAGGCAAATGACATTTAGTCCCATGCGATTTAGTCCATTTAATCCAAAGAACTGCGTCACCCCTCGCCAAAAATGGTTCATGAGTGGGCTCTAACTAAACAATCCGCTAAAAATTAAATTAGGACTGAGGAACAGCGACTGCAGATTAACTTGTGCCATTATTTCGTATCTTGCGATTCGCAAACTATTTTAAATTTGTAGAAGATATGAAATGAAATTGTCAAATCAAAGCGAGAATTAAGCTCTTCGAATAAGGTACCTACCTTAAGATCACGAGAGTGTATCTTTCGCTCTGTTATAGAGCAAGTCTCTGCGTCTGTAAAATTTATTATTCTTTGAATAAACATTATACGCACGAGATAAGAGACAAGTACGTAATTCATATTCGACTATCGGCTGGGTAGCCTGAGCTGTTAAGGAGACTAGTGATGTAATAGAAACATAGAAACAAATCCAAACAAATTTGCAGGGCCAAATTTATCGTTGATTGTCTTACAGAACGCCTTAACTTCCGAATTGCAAGTCATTTCGTTTAAATACGAAATGACAACCAAGATTAATTTCCAGATTCATTTCCAATTTCTGTACTAATAACCGAGGGGCTACGCACTGGTCGAAATGGTGTGTCATCGTTTTCTTTTGTTTTCACCGGACACATTTGCTCTTTTGCCTGGTCATTTACCCTGTGCCATCATTTACGATTTACCCGAGTGTGTAACCCCTCGCTTATAATTTATCGTTTCATTTTGTATGCATGCTCGTAAATGTTTTCGTTTTCGCGTACTAGCCTCGCCTCGCACTAAGTCAATTGCAACACCTGTTAGCAAACTGTCAAGAAGCTTTCATTTTCTGCTAGCATTTGTATAGTAACTTTATAAATGGTACAAGAACTGCAAAACATTCTCGGGTGTAATTAAGCGACCAAGATGTGATCGAGGACTTAGCTTACAAATCAGTCACTACTAATTTTGGTGGCAGTTCCATTCATACCATTCAAATGCAAATCAAATTACTTGAATGAATCAATGTGACGGACATTTTTGACTAATTTTTTCTTGCAATTTTAAATTAAAAGCTGGTCGCAATATTGCTAATTTGAAATGTTTACAATTTCAGGCACTCAAGTAGTTAAGTAACAAAAGAAGAACCATGATCGTTAGGTGACAAAAACATTTTCAACGCAAAAAGATCGAAATATGGACCGCATCAGGAAATTATTTAACAAACATAAGACAACCGCCAATATACCGAACGATGGACTGGAAACGGAAGCTGACTATTCAGCACGTTGGCTGTCTATTCGAATAATTTATTTCACAATGTTCCTGATGAGTTTGGGATTCAGTGTCGTTTTGACTGGTGTATGGCCATTTCTGGATAAAGTAAGCGCACATCGCTTCGACATTTTAAGAGCATATTTCAAAAGACGGTAAACCTAAAAAATTTCCAGCTAGATCCGAGTGCCGGAAAGGTATTCATGGGATATGTGGTAGCATCAAATCCATTCGGGCAAATGCTTTTCAGTCCGCTGTTCGGATGGTGGGGAAATAAAATTAAGTCTGTGCGAATGCCGTTATTCTGTTCCATTGCAATATTCGGTGTGGCCAGTGCCATGTACTCGAGTCTGGAATACTTTCCGACTGCAACTGTTAAATATTGGATGTTGCTATCTCGTTTCCTTGTTGGCGTTGGATCAGCAAACATTACATTGTGTCGATCATATCTATCCGATTCGACTCGGTTGGCTGAACGAACTGGCGCTGTTAGTATGGTTTCACTTGCTCAAGTTCTAGGCTTCGTCATTGGGCCAGCTCTGCAGGCGGTTGTGACGCCATTCGGCGAAAAGGGAGTGTCTTTTCTGCCTGGCTTGAATATGTACACGGCTGCCGGATGGTTGAATGTGTTCATGGCAATCGGAAACTTTTGCCTATTTTTGCCAATAATTTTTAAGGTGTGAATTTTATGCGACTCGCAAGAAAGTCGATGATTTTATCGATAAAATTTTAATTTCAGGAAAAGCGGATAGCCGCCAAGGAAATTATGAAACTGCAAGGCAAGCAAACGGAAAAGGAAACATGGAAGGGAATCAAACCGGATTACTTTTCATGCTGGACGTTAATCGTAGCGTTCTTTGTGTTGGTTTTTAATTTTGTGTTGTTGGAAACGTAATGTTCAAATCAATCCATACGACCAGAAATTTTTTTCATTGTTTCCCCTGTCTTCCTTTAGAATTGGCACTTCGCTAACAATGGATCAATTCGCTTGGACAAGACATGAAGCGTTACGGAACATGGTGCGTTTTCGCAATTTTACGCCGAATCTCTAGTTTGCAAATTCATTTCGGTATTTTGTAGGGTATTCTCATGTCGGTTGGAGCTGTTATCGCTTGTGTAACCTTCGTTGCAATTGATCCTTTATGCAAGAAATTTGAAGAACGATCAGTCCTTTTATGGGGTGGCTTCTTACTAATGGCAATTGGTCGATTAGTGTACATACCGTACGGTGATCATTTTCCCCGAATGGCTACAAATGATTCAATCGTATTTGACAGCGTCGACAACTCCACCCAAATAGTCGGCTGTCCATTGGATCAGACATGGTAAATCAAATAAATTTCGTTGTACTAAAACGGACGATTGCCAAAATTATTATGGAAAATTGTTAGGTGCCAGACGACACCCGCTTTAACAATGGTCCAATTTTTGTTGGGCTATTTTCTGACGTGTATCGGTTATCCCATTGGTGTGACGCTGATTCAAACAATATTTTCGAAAATTCTCGGTCCCCGCCCACAGGGACTTTGGATGGCCATGATAACCGGTTCGGGATGTTTCAGTCGAATCCTGGGACCAGTGTGCGTTGGATATGTATATACAAGGCATGGAACTTATGCGACATTTGGTTTTACTACTGTGATGATGGCTGTGGCACTGGTATGGCTGTTGATCTTTAGGTATAAAAATGATGAGACATTGCTGTCGTGCGCGCTCATGTTGTAAGATTTTTTTTTGCATTTATCGTTCAACAGAGATAAATTACTTGTGCCGGAAGTGGAGAAACAAAAACCAACTGACTTTGAATTGGATGAGGAGAAATGTCTGACGAACCTACTTGTGCAAGAAGTGGAGAAACGAAAACCAAGTGATGTTGAATTGGATGATATCACTGCGGAGAAATACCCGACCAACCTACTTGTACAGGAGATGTCGTCAAGTGACGTTGGTTTGGATAATATCACTGAGGAAAAATGTCTGACTAACGATAATGAGAATGTTGAAATTGTTGCTTCCAAATGATAAAATGTGTTTTTCTAAGAGATTTATATTATACAAAATGTTACAAAATGTTCAACGGAATTTTATGATCAAGTAAAAATGGACGCACACTCATCAAGGGAAAAGAACAACTTTCTTCGACCCTTAAAAATGTCATCTGGAAATCCGCAAATCTCGTGTGGTTACCTTACGAAGAACCCAGGACAGTTATGCTGGAAACAAACGAGGCATCGAAAACGTGTGTCGATCAAAATTCTCTTTGTTCTCAGCTGCTTAACGAAACTATAACAAAGAGAATTTTGATCGAAATACGTTTTCGATGTCTCGTGTACTTAACACTTTCTAATGTTGCATTACAAGTATACCCGCAGAAGTTGCAGTTAACATGTTGCAGACCACAGACGGCAATACATTCTGTTATCGATGAGAACGACGAAAAATGGGATGAATGTCTTCGCTTTATTCGGTCTTATGTAGCAACATTATATGGTCAAAGAATTGAAGTACAAGATTTGTAATAAATATAATGAAAAGGAATCGACCAACGAGAGTGATCAAACTACCGTTGATTTGCGTGCCGTTTGTGTCAGTAATTACTTTCTCATTGTTGAAGAGAATCGAAAGGGTACTATGCGAAGCGTAGACCAGTTCATGCAAATTAAATTTCAATTCAACTTTCTACTATATCTTGAAATCAACCAAATCCGCTAAAAGCCTTCAAAGTCCATATAAACAAACAGACAAGCTGAAACGTTTAAAAGGAATCAACAAGATCAACCACTTAGTCCAAATGTACAATCGAAACAATTAACGAAAAATTAACGTTTCGTCCTGCTGATCTGAAAACTTACTAGCTCACTTTCATAAAACTTCCGTGAATTTTTTGTGGACCTCAGTCATCAGTTAATGTCTGGATCCAGTCATTCTGCATTCATCCACTCCTGCAAATTTTTACACAAAATTCATAACACGAAACATATAAATTTGAAATTGGAATTGACTAAAGGAACTAAAAAAAGACTACCAGAACACTACTGCAATCATAACTGAACGATTGACACTGGAATATATGTCATGGTCTCTATAATGCATACGATTAAGAAAATGTTTGACGAAGAAAATGTCCATGTTCCTTAGTGTTTTTGTTGGTATATTGGTGTTAGTATTGTGACCCATCATTCCTTATAAACTCTTCAGATGACATATCCTATCCCTCACTTTGAACAAGGCGTGAAGTTAAAGCGTGGTACCCACTCTTTTCAAAGAAACAAGGTATGTAGTGTTACCCATTCTCCACATATTACAAGGCATGTCATGGATGTATTGCATAGCTCAAACTGTCCTTGTTGCAGATACGTTAAGTAATTCTCGTTGCTTTCAGCATAGGTCGCCAAAATCTGTGTACCAAAGGCATAGTCGTTATTTAAGTCGTATTTTTTAACGCATTTTTTGTCAAATTAACGCTACTAACGTTAAATAACTGTGCGTCAAAACAAACACTTTTCGTTTCTTTTTGAACCGGAAGCCCATAACGGTGTGAATTCATATCATGAAAATCATAACGAAATGTTTCCGCAGAAAAACAAATGTTAGTAGTTCGTTAAATAAGTCTCTGCGCTCGAAGTTCGAGCCTCGAACTGTATAGAATAACATTCCAGGTAGTTATCATGTCTTTCTTACAAAGCTGCTAGAACTCTAATCCGAAGAGCGACCAAAAGACTACAGAAGAAAAATGCAGAGTCTTGAACAGTGTGCGGTTAGAGAACGTTTAATCAATTGAAGTGTAACGAATAGAAACAACAAATGCGGCCACAACTCGGATAAACATAATATATTCGACTTGCTCTTCTTTTTAGCAAACTAGCAAGCATTTCGTTCACATAATTATCTTAGCTGGAAGGTTGAAAATTTGCGTTCTAAACTTTGAATGCTAATCCACCGAATCTTGGTCGTGCGGTGATTGTTTGTTCTTCAAGCTTTTCAGCAAATTCACTCAGTTCAGTACGACACCGTGGCCTGATCAGTCTCTCTTGATTTTTCGGATCCAATTTAGTGAATGGCTTCCATATCCACCCGTATCTAGAAGTGTACGTACACATATAATGGGTTAAAATCAAATCAAAATTCTTCTCATTTTCATACTCTTGATTTTGACACACCGGCAGACCATTTTGGTCCATCTTCCGACTATTGGTCGAATTTTCGATCAATTTAATAAATTTCTGATAGTCTTTGCTGGTCATGTCGATTTCGCAGTATTTCGAATAAAATTTTGAAGTAAAGTTCTTGGCTGAAAAAATTAAAATTTCGTTTGTAGTTACAAGTTAGATTAAAGATAAATCAGACCGTTACTGTTAGCACTGTTTGGTAAATAATTTTCGAATAAAACGGGCCGGAATTTGTTCTCTTTGTTAAACTTTTCCAACCAAAATGCATGCGGATAAATATTTTCGATTCGCAGAGTCGGTTTCTTACTGTCATCTTTCTTCGACTCCATGTGTATTAGAAAACTAGTTACCGAACGCGGTTGCGAGTGAACTAAATGCTTTAAACGAATAAACCTTTCTACATTCCGTTTAAAAACTTTTCTTTTTTGAAATTCTATTAATAATTTTGCTTGCAAAACTAAACCATGTTTCCTTGTCACTATATGTCCTATAAAACCCAATCGCATTAATGTGGTTCGTTTAAATAAATATGAAAAAATCCATTATAACTTACTGAGGAAAAAAAGAAAAAGAAAGAAAAGTTTTTTGCAAAGAAAATATGCTTTTCCGATAGTAACACTCTAACTCTTTGCACAAACAATATTGGTAAACGATTTCCGGTTGGCAAATGTAAAATTTGAAATATTCTCCATTTGAATAGGTTGACCGATGTTAGCCGCTTTAAAATTAGTATTCTTCCTAACGCATATGCTAAGTGCTCAGGCAATAATAACGTCCATGACTTTCCAGATTTTTGGCCACATATACTCACAACTCGTTTTCTCGAACCCCCCTAAAGAGGAAACTTTTTGGGCAATGAGAGGTTGGTTTACAGCCGGTGGAAAGTTCTAGAATGAACAAATAAGAAACAATATTTTCTCGAACATGTGTCGTCATTTCCTCACTAGATAAAGTAATCACTTTGATGATAAAGTTAAGGTCATATCCGGTAATTTTATAAAATAGAATGGACTTGACCTGACGCTACTTTCGTCCTATTACGGCCTGAAATTTTCATACAATTTCATACAAAGTAAATCTGCTGGTTCCTGGTCAGTATTAACCTGATAGCATCACAGTTATACCATAGTATCAGACTCATACGAAAACGTTTTCCAATCAAATACTTGTAATATTTTCATGAAAACAAAAAATCATTTGAATCTTCTAAAAAATGATAAAATCAATTAGTCAATATGCTTATTAAATTCGCTTAGACTTGAACAATATATTCTATGAAAGTATCTGCCTTTAAAGCAGAACAGTTATTGTGATCAGTATGCTATTCGGGTGTCGGGTGTTCGAAGCCTGGTGTCTGCCAGATTTTTATTTATAAAAAATTGACGGATTATTCAAGATAATGACTACGCGAAAAACGTTTCTCGCACGCTAACCAACGTATCGAAGGCATCAGTGAAAAGATCTTCACTCATAAGACATCAAACACATGTGAAGGTGATGATTATGGCACAGAATTGCAAAAAACCGTAAATTGTAACGGTAACCAAACGGTTGGTAGAGTGTCTCCACAATTTTTTCCTAATATTTAAGCTATCATAGAGACATATCCGTTGTTATTAACATAGATAACCCTGTATACATACCTCCATTGCAATTCGTTTTATCGTGTCGGATTATATAGCACATAAGCCCCAGCTTATTATATTTTTGATGAATGGAAATAAATATTTTTTTGCGTTCGGAAAATTCATGTGAAAATATTTGGAAGGGAAAAAGAGGAAGTAAAATTTGGTCCGGACTGGGAGTGAATTATCTCGTGAATTATAATTAAAATTAAATTACTCTAAAAGTTCTGGTTCTGGTTCTAGACAAGATTATTTCTCATACTCCACTGTACCAAAACTTGTGGAAGATTGATCTAGAATTTCATGAACTTGTATTGCTAGTAATTATACTGGATCAATAACTTTCTTTCTAATCAGTCTCACAACTTTGAAAAAATAAACTGCAAGTCTCAATGACTTTTCCTTCCCGAGGGAAAACTCTTTCCCCCACTATTTATGCATTCTAGTTCTGGATAGGAGATAGCACTTCCTATAGTAGTCTAAGAACGTCATTGCCGAAATGAAAAAATGAATAACTTTTTTCAATACTTCTTCAAACCTAATCTAGTTCGTACCTGGATAAAATTAGTGATCGCATGACTATATGTAAACTAATGAAACCGCAACTCAACTATTGTTTGTATACAGAGTCGTTAATTAATTACAATTACAATTTGTAAATAAATAATCAAATCCGTTGCCACGTTTGTCTACCCTGATGTCACAGGTATTCGATGTTTGTTTAATTGATTGATTTTAGGTTGGTTATTTGTATAGTAAAAGTCCAATACGAATGAGAGGGTGAAAGAGTAAAACTCAATTCTGAGAAAAACCAGAATTTTTGCAAAACAGAAGTCACTGAAGTCAAAGATAGAGGCAGAGGGTAACAAGAGAAAAAAAGTCAGAAAAATTAAATTACCACGCGAAATATCATGACCATAAGTTTATAGTTTTCTCTCAGCCATAGAGTTACACTCGAGAGATGGCATGGTGGCGCTGTCATTTTCAAACATGTCTGGGTGCCCATGTAATTTTTGGGTGCCGATTAGCATCAGGGCCACCATGCCACCTCTCGAGTATAACTCTATGCTCTCAGCAGACCTGTTTATAGATCTAGTGATAGAAACGATCTCTTGTGTAATAGTGACTAGTGACATTCGATGTGCTCGTTACTATAAACAAAAAAGTGATACCTAGATGGCGTTTCGCAACGCAACGTCATCTAGGTATCATTTCTCCCACTGTAAAGTGTTTTGGAGTTTGTTTGGTTTCCAAATTGAAATGAAAACACAAAAAATGTTTTGCGAGAGCGAAAACTACCATAACTTTTCACGAGGAATGAAAAATAAAATTTTAAGTTTGCGATGTTGTTCTTGGTAACTGCCTTCGATCGAGGTTCAGTTTGCCCAAATTTAGCGACATGTCTATTTTCAGTTATTTAATAAAAAGCACCCCAACAACGCTTCCATAAAAGACTGCGATGTGATTAATTTCCTTGTAAATTAACCAAAATATTTCTCTGAGCTCAGTTGAAATAATTCTCCTGAGCTCAGTTAGTTTAACTAACTTTTATTCAGTCTTCAGTTCCTACTTTTATACAATATTTTTTCCCATCATATAATATTTCATTAATCTTGATCTGGTTTCGAATCTAGATCATACACAATAATGTCAACGATTGCATTTCTGTCGTGACTTACTTCCTTAAGAGCAATCACCACTGAGCTCAAATTGTAGCCGACATCGTGGCTTTTCGTATTTGGTTTTCGTTGATATCTTTTGAAAGAAAACCTTTTTCAAAAATGTAAGACCATTACTTTCTCCGCAAATGTGCTCTAGCTCTCAGTGAAAGATAGATTTGCTTGTGTCAGCTTGACCAGTGCTGAGAAATATTAGCGGATCTCCGAAATTGTCATAATCCGCTAACATTTCTCAGCGCTGGTGAAACACACTCAAGCAAATCTATTTTTCGTTGAAAGTTAACACATTCGCGGAGAAAATAATGGTCTTACATTTTTGAAAAATGTTTTCTTGAAAAAGATATCAACGAAAACCAAATACAAACCGCCACGATGTAGGCTACATTTTGAGCTCAGTGGTGATTGCTCTTAATAACAAAAAAGTAATCAGACGACAAATGAAATGAAACATAAACAAAGACAATAATTATTTTTTCGCATTATTATGCGTTTAAGTTCTCATTTACAATTATTTGCTTCCGCGTAAATTTTGTCTGTTTCATAAATCAATTTCAACTTATGATTTTTTCTCGAGTTTTGATCCGAAAGCTAAATTGTCTTTCCAGACTTTTTACAATCGTTGAACATGAATCAACTCAACATTTTTATAGAAACAAAATATGTGTATAATTAGATTGCACAGATGTCTCTAATATTCCGTTTTGACATTGCCATTGAGACCAGTTATACACAAGAAAGGTGAAGCTTTCGTTTTCTTCTAATTCTTCTTCTACATATAATGGCTAACTCTTTGTGACACTTCTCAGAATTTAACGAAATTCCATAGAATTTCTATGGAAATCTTTTGTTTCCTCGTAAAATTCTGATTCCTTAAAGAATTGGTCATACATAGTTGAACGGATGTCTAGCAATTTATTTATGTGCAAGTTTTGTGCATCACAGCATTTTAGCATGTCTGAGTTCGTATGCCTGAAGGAGTATTTCTGCATACACATAGCGTTTCGTCTTGACGAAACATACATATCATACCAAAAATCCTCTCGGCATACGAATAGGCGATGGAATTTGTTCGAAAACTATACGCATTTTATCCAAAGTATATAAACACTGTGTTTATATACTTTGATGTTATCGACATGGCGTTACTGAATTTCGGTTATAATAGTTGCACTTTGTACGAAGAATTTGCAATTTTTGCGAATAATACGTTCGAATATTGTCATTTCAGAATAATTCTTTTTCTTCTAAGTGTTTACACTTTATTTTTCCAAGTTCTTTTTATCTGCTAAGCCCGATGTTCTGACTGCGTATTGAGTCTGGTGTTGTATGACTAACTGGCGTCTCGCAGGACACCCTTATT